>MU224884.1:2848536-2871343 GCA_018584345.1 Thuja plicata
ATATATATATACTTGGTTCCATGAAAACCAGTAAATGAAATGAACATGTTATTTAAATGGATACAATTAATTTCTCATCATGCAAAAAATTTAAAAGAGAGGAAAGAAATGTTGAAGAATTGGTAAGCCTAATTTCTTTTCTCTTCTTCTTTGTAGTTCTATTTGAATTATCATTTATTTATAAAACAACTTTGATCAATACAAATAAAATAATTAAGATTGATTGTACACTTTAAGATTTAACATTCAAATCTGTGTTTAGCTCATCTTAATTGCTTGTTACTACTTTATAAATAAAAAAACTTGGTTGTGTAGTAAAGAATTTGTTAAAGGATTGAGAATGTGTTTGATGCCCTTGGTTAAACCCCTAAGAATGTGTTGGTCAATGAATTTTGAAAATGCTGAAAGTCAACATACACTTCTTAATGACGCTCTATATATTGATGCAAAAGGATAAAGTAGTAATAAATGATTTGATTTAACACTAGAACGATTATGGTTATGAGATTCTCTTATGAATTCTAGGTGTGTAGAAATGAACGAAAGCTAGTCTTTAAATACAATTTTAGAAGATATAAATGGAACATATCATACCTCAAGTTGGCAAGAGAAACTAAATAGAAGGATTAAGTTTGATTTACACATGAATATGAAATGGTAAATTTAACTTATAATGCATATTACTTAGATTACTTATATGAATTTAGATCTATTTCATAAAAAAAAAATAGATAAATTAAAATTAAGAATGATCTTAGAAAATGAATACCCAAAAATGAAATAAAAATAAATTCATTTCAAAATTATAATAAAATATATATACTTACACACTTTTTCATTACATAATAAATAATTAAAATAAAAACAATTAAAAATCTTTAAAAATCAATATACATAGAATTAAATAAAATCTAATTTACATATTAGTTTACAATGAAACTTATACACTTTTATTGTATAATAAATAATATATTTTTTCAAATAAAAGGCCAGAGTCGATAATTGTTTTTTATTATTAATTTAGAATTTTACACCCCCATTCAGTGTGTGCACCGGTAGGAAAGAATGGAGGGAAGAAAACCTTCGGGCTCGCCCAGATCCTATAAAAGATCGAAAAAGAAAGCAACTTGTTATTAAGAACCGATAAAGAACCCCCCCCGCCCCATGAACCCACATACATTAAATATAGAATATCCCGAGAAGAATCTTATAAAAGATCGAAAAAGAAAGCAACTTGTTATTAAGAACCCATAAAGAACCCCCCATGAACCCGCATACATTCAATATAGAATATCCCAAAAAGAACATGGAAAGATGATGATGTCATCACCGAGGAAACCAGAACACCGTCCAAAATATCCAAGATAATTAAATCAAAGTAAATTGAAAGAAAAAAATAAATTTTAGATTTTGATCTTTACAATTATAAAATTTATTGTATTCCCTCATCTCAATTTTATACACTTTCAAAATTTAATATAATATTAGAATGATGATTTATACACTTTCAAAATATAATATAATATTAGAATGATGATTTATTGCTTTGTCCTACATTACTCCATTATTTGATTCTTCAATTTCCACTTAGATGTGACATGGTGGGCATTAATGGAGAGAGCTAACTAATGGTTCTAGATATCTAGGTATCATTTACTCTTAGACTTGGCCAAAATGGAATCTTATAGACAATTATCATTTCTGGTCCAATTCTTTTTCCTACTAGATGCCTTTACCAATGATTAAAGTTGGCCATTGTAGTGGAGAGGGAAATTGAGACCATTCATTAGGTGATGGTAATTTACTACCTACCTAGGCAATAGGTTGTTTGACCAAGCTTGAAGGGTCTATGTCAAATTGAAAGGATCCTTAGTGGGCATGATCAAGGATCCTTAATCATTTAACATTAATTGGAAAAGTATCTTGGAAAAAAGCAATGATGAATTATATTTATGTCGAATCATTAAAAAAAAGTATTTCTACATAAACACTTTTCCTACTTTTCACATGCGATGTTCAACTGGGGGATCATAGACTTTAGGTCTTTGGAGAATTCAGTGGGGGACACTTTTTCTAATTTACATGAGAAAGAATAAGCTTTTTAAACTATAAAAGTATTTGGGTGTAAAAAAAAAAAACTACTTTGAGGCAACATATGGAATCGGCTTATAGGAAATTCAATAAATTAGAAATATTTGATAATGATCAAGATGCTTAATGTTTTAGTTTCTGATTTAATTTTTGATTATATAACTAATGTATATATTTTCAATTGTTTATTATATTTTTTAAAATAATATTTTGATTAGTTTTTGTAATGAATATTTTTAATTTAATTGTTAGTGATTAGTTTTTTAAATAGTGAAATAATCTAACAGGGAGTAACTAGTTAAAAGATTATTAATACTTGATTTTGTTCTGAATTTTATTATAGAAATGTTTAATGATGATTATTTTTATAGTTTTATAATTAATAAAATAAAAATACAATATACCTTATACTTACAAAGTATATGCATCCCAGGGATATTATAATGAAATGGAGACCAATAATATAGCAGAAGAACCATCCAATTTCAAAAGGGGGGCTTTGGTGATGAGAATGTCATCGCCCGCAATTGTCCAAATAGTCTATCAAATTTTAGAGTTCGTATCCAGGTGAATGGCATTAGGAGTCACATTGTTCTACTGAAATCCACTCTAAAAGTTAGAGCTCGATACCAGAATCCACTTCTAAATGTTAGAGCTCGATACCAAAATCCACTTCTAAATGTTGACAAGATATTTGAATGTCTCATTTTGGTCAAAATTTGGGACACATCATTGTAGGATCATCTCGTCTTATGTAACTAATCAAAGGGGAACATATGATATCACTTACACTCTTTGATGACAATGGTTATAGTGACTAGTTCAGGTCTTTTATTGCTTCTATATAGTAAAAAAATATCTTTTGTAGCTACACACTACTAGTTTTGAAGGATTGTGATTAATCATAAAAAACCAAATAATTTGTATGATCTTTTGAAGCCATATCTTTTGTATGATCTTGTTCAAGTAGATCTAGCTCAACTAGGTTAATAGTATACATGCATACTATAAAATGACTACAAAATCTTATAATAGTATTTCATCCAAAAAATACTAATAAATATTGACAAAAGTGACAAAATATTTGATGTTCTCTAAAAGCCATCATTATATTAACTCTAGATGTAATTTCCCCAGAGTTTTATGCAACTACTATTACGTTAATATAATGTTCTATTGAATTGTTATATATATATGATCTTAGTTGATTTTATCCATGCGATTTCACGTTTATATCATATGGAATACACATTTATATCTATGTTACATGCTTACAATAACTTATATGGAATTTGTCATGCTATATGTATTTTTATCTAGTATTTCTATCCTTAATTTTTCTCCCCATTGGTGGTAATGTTAAGAGCATTTTTTTGGAATGAGGTTTTACACACCTTACAAATCCTACATAGGATATATTTATTTAATAACTATAATAGCATATAATTATTGAATAAAGTTATTTATGGAGTTACACCCTATTCTAGGATGAGTTACTCTTATAAATGGGTCCAACTTGGACTAGTTAGACTAAGAATTGAGCCATAGTTTAGGGAATATATTAGAATTTCCTAGGTCTTCTTGGTCCATTATTGAATCTTGGGGATGGAAATTGTATAGGCTAATTCCAAGTGCATGATGTTGGAAATTGATTCTTATATTAAGAGTTGTATCTCAATTGACACTTAAATACTCTACTTGTACATAACATTTTCTAATTGATTAATATAATTGAGTGCACAATTATTGTTGGGATTTTCCCAAAATAAATCTTGTATTTTTTTCCATTATGATACCAAAATTTCTTCAGATCTACAACATATTGTATTGTGTCCCTCATAGAAGTAGTGTTATCTTTCTTTCAATCTCATTAACCTTTGATATATTTACTTACATGATTACATTTTCTACCTTATTTTATGATTCTTAAAAAATTATTATATCTAGTGCCCTACCAATACTTGTTTTCCTCCAATTATCTACCCTGTGAAAATATTAGATACCCCCGAGATATAGATTTTAGTGGTAAAGGAGATACAACATCGTTACATAGAGTATATGACCCTACCACCTGAGGTTAGAGAGTAATTGACCCTTGAATAGTTTATTGGATATAAGAGACTTAGATTAGGCTCAAAATGCAGAACAAATTACAGGGCCCCACAGGGGAACATGGATTTCTAGCAGGTTGTGGGAAAGTTGACCTTGCCACATTTTGATGGTGGTGATAGATATTTAGCTCGTGCTTGGGTGCATAAGTTAGATAATCACATATCTTTGAATCCTATGTTAGAGGAGGATGCGATTAGGTTCACCACATACACTTAGATGGTATGGGATGAGTGGTGGTGCCACAAATTGATGACTTTGGGACATCACTACATTACCTCCTATAATGAGTTCACTAATAGAATCATCGAGTGCTTCAATCGTTAGGAGCCAAAGATGTATTTTAGGGAGCTTTCACAAATAGAGAAGTATGAGTCATTAGAGGCATACATATTTGTTTTCTAGAGGTTATCAATAATGGTGAAAAATATATTTGAGAGGAGGTTGATAGGTATTTTTATTGAGGGGTTTTCAGATCCTTTGTGTAGTTGGGCTAGAGTATTTGACCCACCCACATTACAAATTGGCATGAAGAAGGCTAAGAGTATGGAGAATGATTAATTAAGGATCACGTCTTCTTCTAAGCACTTCTCTAATATTAAAGATAAGAAACAATTTTATAAAACTTCAGAAAAAAAGAAACCATTACAGAAACCCAATGATGAGTCCCTAAATGACTTGAGACACAAAAAATTGTGCTTTAAATGAAAGGAACCATGAGGCCCTAAGCATAAGTGCACTTCTAAGGGAAAGGAAAATAAGATGGACTACCTTTAAGGAGATGATACTAGTTCTAAAATTTCAGACCAACAGATTGAGCATTGTGATAGTGAGGAAGAGAGTGCATCAGAAGGGTTAGTTAAGGAGCAGGGGGATGAGAAACCAATAGAAATTTTTTCTAGGATTCATAAAGAGGGATCATTCAAGATTAGATGGGTCTTATAAGGGAAGCAAGTGATCATCTTACTTGACATAGGTGCTACACACAATTTCATTGATATGAGACTTGTGGCTAGGCGTAGAATTTAGAAAGAGGAGTTCACAAGGTTCAGAGTGAGAGTGACGGATGGATTTGTTCTCATTTTTTTGTAGGGGGATTCTCAACCTTCCCATGAGGTTAAATGATTATAAGTTTTGGGCATATTACTACATTGTTAGTTTTGGCGATATGGATGTCATCCTAAGGATGCCATGGCTTAATATGATTGAAGAATTCTACCTCAATATGCACATTATGGAGATGAGGTTTGAGTAGATGGTAGTAAGCATGTACCAAGAGGCATGACCGATGGGAGCATCCACACAGTGTCCTTAAAGAGGATGAAGGTTTATTATAAACGAGTAGGTAGAGTGGGCAAAAAAAGTGTGTAGATGCCTACCATAGTTGAGAAACATAAGTGAGATTATCCTCTATAGAATCAAGAGATATGGGGGTAAAAGTACAAACCTGTGTCACACTTTTACAAAGGAAGAGGACCACGACATGCAAAGTAGTTGAACTTTAACGACATAAAAGTGGTATTTGTGTTTAGAATTTGAAAATGATGCAAACTAATGAAATGTGTAAAATTAGATGTAGTTTATGCCTATAATTTTTTAAAATTTTTTTGAATAAGAATTGACATAGTTTTGTAATTTTTGAAGTCCATTTTTTAACTGTTGAAAAATGCTAAAAATCGAAGGTCTAGTTCCCACCAACAAAATATATGTAAATAATCTTTTTTTTCCTCTGATTTCAGAATATGCTTTAGATGACATGTATGAATAGTGCAAAAAAAAGAAGGATTGGTTTTTGGTATATATTTTGTCTGTTATAACTATTCAAAGTCGGAGTTACCTGAAATTAACATTTTTTGTCTCCTACCTAATTTGCCCTAGCAAATCTACACCAAATACAAAACAAATTATATATTCTTGAAGAGGACTCTCTCCTCTAGTGTTAAATATAAGTTTTAAAAATTTTTGACATGATTTTTTCTTTTTCTATTTTTTTTTTCTTTTTTCGAACGAGCATGTTCTTCAATGTTAAAATACCTACTTGGAGTTTTTTTAACTTATAATATATTATATTTAATCAGAATACTATAAAAGTTATATGACCATAATCTAGACTCAGAGCTCTACAAAAGGGTATTTTTAGATTTTAAAATCAATTCAGTTTTGGTGGACAAATAAGCCCCAGAAATGATGTGTTACCAATTTTCCCTCTTTTTTTTTTTGCTTATTTGGCTGCCACATGGGATGCCACATAAGTAGTTTCGGCTGAAATAGTTCAGGCTAGAACTGGTTCGACCAGAACTAAGGCCGACCAAACACGGTTGTGTGGATGACCACGACCCTCAAAGTTGATATATAAAAAAGTTTTTTTAAAAAAATTTAAAAGCAATTATCAATTATTCTGACTTCAAAATTTTTTTTTTAATAATTTTTTTAAAAATTTTTTTTGAAGGCGTATTTTTGGGTGTTAAAGGGCAACTAAGAATTAAGATTATCAAGGAGGTTTGTATTATTTGCAAGTTTTTTTTTATAGTTTTTTGAGATTTTTTTGTGTTTTTAATTAAAGCATTGTTCAATATTAAATTATGAACTTATCAATATTATTTTTGATTTTTTTATCAATTGTATATGGTTTTGTGTATGCAGGTGAATCGAAGCTCTCAATTTGAGCAAATTGTGCAATGGGGAATAAAAGGAACAAAACAAGAAAATATGATCGAATAAAGGATGACAAAATGAAAGGTCATACAAAAAATAATGAAGATGAACCTGTTGAAGTCCAAGAAGATCCAATTCAAGTAGGGGAACAAATTGGTGGAAATATATCTTTTGACATGGGCAATTTGATGGAGATGGATGACGATTCATTTTTTAGTCAATTTTTATCTGATGAATTGGTACCTAAAAGCACAATAAAAAACAATGCAAAAAGATTTGGGATGAATATTTTCAAAATAAAAGTTTGATTGGAAAAACACAATTATTTGCTAGGTTATTCAGGAAAAAAGAAATGACTCCTATTTTGGAGTTGTTAGGTGTTGATAACAAGAAAAACTTAGGAGATAATGTAAATCAAACAATAGTTGAAAATTTGCAAGATGCATTGAACAAAATTAACAACTCAAGTTAAGGAGCCGATTTAAGTGTTGCATGTAGAGCATTGATGACTACTTTATCTAGTAGGAGGTTGACACAGAGAAAACAAGTACATGCAATTTCTGATTTACTGAATGTATCTAGAAGAACTGTTCAAAAATATATCACGAAGAGAAATATGTTAGATGAAAATATTCAAAAGAATTGGGTTAATATTTGTAGATTTCCTCGAAAAGAAAAGAATTCTAAAGATGTAAAAAAATAGGTCATTGAATATTGGACCGCTTACTCCCGTGTTTCTTCTAATAGAAGGGATACTATACAGATGAAAGATGAAGAGACCGGTATGAAAACTGCACATCCAAAACATTTTATAGATACAACACAAAGTGAATTGTTTGAAGCATTCAAACAAGAATTTTCAGATGTGAAAATATGTCAAAGAATGTTTGAGAGGTTGCGCCCTTTCTTTGTACGCATAAATAAGGTACGTGAAACTTGTTGTTGCTGAAATCATGTTGAGTTTCATCTATATTTGCAATCATATAAAAAGGTTATGGCAGTACTTAATTCAGATATGGTCATCCCTGGAAGTACGAAACAATTTGTGAAGTCTATTTTATGTGAGAAATCAGAAGATTCAGATGAGTTAAAGTACAATGTATAAAGAGTGCATGCAGTGACTGCGGAGATTTACATAAATTTCCATTGCAAATTGAGAATATTAATATTGCAACGCTAGTTTTGTGGAAGAGATTTGAATATGAGACATACTGAACTAAGATTGGAGATGAATTCAAAAAAATTGTATTGAAGGAGAGTGAATTGCCCTACCTTGAGTTTATGACCAGGTTCCGTACTATCATTTATCCACATATCCAGCATTGTCATGGTGCAAGATGGCAAGGTAAATAGTTTGATGATTCCAAAAATTGTTTTCCACCTGGTTGTATTCTTTCAGTTGTAGATTTCTCTGAGAACTATACATTCTCCCCTCAATCAAAGCTTCAAGCTCAATATTATCATTCTGACCAAGTTGCAATATTTGTGCAAGTGACCTATAGACACGCACAATTTGATTTGAATGAGATAGAAAGTACCAATCCAAATGAATGCATTATCATCAAGGAGGTTCATTTCTATATCAGCAATGATAAGGTTCATGATAAGAGTTATGTGGCTCATTGTTTTGCAATGTATTTTGAAGATATTGCGAATCACGGGATAAAAGCTTCACAACACTAGATTTGGTCTGATGGTTGTGCAGGTAAGTGTATGCACTTCAGTTCATTTTCAAATTCTCATTGATTACTTGTTAAATTATTATGTGATCATAATCTTGCATATGTAACAACTTAATCTTGCAGGACAATTTAAATTTGCAAAAGCCTCTAATTGGCTAGCTATGCAACATGCTAGACACAATGTTAAGTTTTTGTGGAACTTCTTTGAAAGTGGACAAGGAAAAAGAGAGCATGATGGAGCAAGAGCATGTGTGAAGTGTGCAGTTCGCCAACATGAACTTGCAGGTACAAATGGTGTGAACAATAGTTAAATATATTTATCTAGATATTTAAAATATTATAATTTAAACTTAGATGTATTTGAACTTTAAACTGATAGTTCATAAATTTATAGGTAACATGATAGAGAATTCAAAGAAAATTGTTGAATCGTGTAAAAATCATTTTGCTATTCGGGACACCAAATACAACAAACATTATTTTTGGGAAGTGAAAGGTAATTTATAGTTTGTAGGAAAAGTCTAAATTAAAATTTAATTTTGTATTCATCTATGTTATCATAATTGTTGATTTAAATATGTACAACTTTCATTTCATATTTGTAACAGATATAAACTGATCTAATCCTTACAATTGTCAAAGGATTGTTGGTATTAAAAGTTTACATCAATTGATGAGTACCGAACAACACAAGCCTCTATTGATTCAAGTAAGAGATTCAATGTATATTTTGATGGTTCAATGGATTTAATATATAGCTTTAATGTATGTTGTTATAGATTTATGTGTTAATGTGTATGCTTTGATACCTTCCCTTAAGACATCCCCTTTTAAATTATTTTAAATTACTTACATGACAAATTGAATAGATTAGTTAATTGTATTTTAATGGTTCAATGAGTTTATTATATAGCTTTTATGTATGTTGTTATAGATTTATGTGTTAATGTGTATGTTTTTATACCTCCCTTAAGACATCCTCTTTTAAATTATTTTAAATTACTTATATGACAAATTGAATAGATTAGTTAGTTGTATTTTAATGGTTAAATGAGTTTATTATATAGCTTTTATGTATGTTGTTATAGATTTATGTGTTATTGTGTATGTTTTTATACCTCCCCTTAATACATCCCCTTTTAAATTATTTTAAATTACTTACATGGCAAATTGAATAGATTAGTTAATTATATTTTAATGGTTCAATGAGTTTATTATTTTGCTTTTATGCATTTTGTTATAGATTTATGTGTTAATGTGTATGTTTTTATACCTCCCCTTAAGACATCCACTTTTAAATTATTTTAAATTACTTACATGACAAATTGAATAGATTAGTTAATTGTATTTTAATGGTTCAATGAGTTTATTATATAGCTTTTATGTATTTTGTTATTGATTTATGTGTTAATGTGTATGTTTTTATACCTCCCCTTAAGACATCCCCTTTTAAATTACTTACATGACAAATTGAATAGATTAGTTTATTGAATAGCTTAGTTACTTACATAAAAATAACTCTAAAATATGAAATAACTCATTAATATATGAAATGTTTAAAAGTAACATGTATTTAACTCATTCACATGTATTTAACATACATACTTATATGAAATGACTAAAATGAACATGTATATATGTAATGTCTAAAATATGAAATAATTCATTCACATGTATTTAACATACATACATATATGAAATGACGAAAATGAACATGTATATATGTAATGTCTGAAATATGAAATAACTCATTCACATGTATAACATACATACATGTATGAAATGATGAAAATGAACATGTATATATGTAATGTCTAAAATAACATACCAACATATAACATGTAACTGTATAGGTCTAAAATAACACGTAGATGAAATGTCTAGAATATAGATTTGTCTGAAATAACATGTATGTATATGAAATGTCTACAATATATTTGTGAGCTATGAAATATGTAAAGTAGCATATGTGCTCAACAAGGACCATTGCCTGATCCGTGACTTGATGATGGTCCACCTCCTCCTGATCTTTATGTGCAATAAAATAAATATATGTGTCATGCATACACACATGTATAATAAACTAAATACTTATGATCATAGAAAAATTAAGTTTGAAAAAACATGTAAATTTACATGTCTGTCATGATGCATAGGATCTCCAGGAGTCTGTAAGTCTCCATATCCACGGTCCACGTTGTCCAGAATACTCTAGAGAACATGTATATATATATATATATATATATATATATATATATATCAAAATTCTAATTCAAATTATTTTGTCATTTACATGTGTAAGTTTTATAAATACATCAAAATTTAAATAAATATATACCGTAGCAGCATGTAATGCTCTCCCGATATTGCTCAACTTTGAATCATGTAAGTCTGAATCATGTAAGGACACCTGTGAGGGATCAATCTGGTCATCTTTAACCAAGCTGGTAAAAATTTGACAAATTGGACATGATGAAGTGGCCTGGGTAGACTGGTGAGGTGCATCCTCCTCAACTGCAGTCTGCTGAGGAGCTGTAGGTGGTGCAGGAATATCCTCCTATCTTTGTGCACCCTGACAACCTGATCCAGTAGATCTGCTGAGAATGGTGGGGATAAATGTTGGGACATCCTTGAGAGGAACCCTGTCGATAATCTGTATAGCCTGATATGCACAAAGTGGATCACTGGCTAAATATGCGCTCATACAATGCAATTGGTCCAAATCTGATATAGCTGCAACCTCAAAGGGAGATGGTATATCTACTATATGGTATGGATCATCACTAGAGGATGCACCCTTGTGTAGGTGGAGGAGCGCCAGAACAAGAATGCAACATGTATCTCCCTAAATGACCATATGACATTTCATGAACCTGTGTCGCGATACTCATGATACTAGAAAATACATCTATCCTGATACTATCATCGGGTGCAGTCTGTCTTGCAGCTGCCATTTCCAAATCTTTTGGTACGACCAAAAGGTTTGGACCCACCTTTTCCCTCTTATTAGCAGGCACTGGGGCATTAGGCCCTCTGAATCTATCTGATAATCTCCCCATCCCCTGCCCAACATGACCGGGAAAATCTGTGTAATCAACATCATGATGCAAATGAAATTTTGCAAACAATTGTTTGTAGAAATATAGTGGAAGCTCATTCTTCTGGGGCCACCTATGATGAGAAGCCAACCATCAATGATATATAAATGGTGCAACAAGGTCATCCTCACACCGATTAGTCATATAACCTCTAACCTATGCTCTATCTTGGTAATGAGGAAACATGGTCTTCACCATAGCGGTGGAGACCTCTGAATCAACCTGTCTATACTTCATAGTGCCAGTAACACTGCGGGAGAGAGAAGTATACAATGTATCAATAGATATACTATCACAAGGGTTGTATGATTGAGCTGTGTCAATCATACGAACTAGGTCCTCTCTAATGACCTTCACCCTATCTCTATTAGGGACAGTGGTGGATGACTGGATACCCTGATCAAGAACCTTATAGCTCATGTCAATCGAGCTATGGTACTGGTGAATAAATCCTCTGTGCCCTCTCTAGAATCAGACAATCTATGAGAAGAGCGGTCACTATGACCCCCCTGTACACTGGCATCTCCAGAGTCTATAGGTGATGTCCTTCTACCCGATGCCATGTGATAGAAAAAATAGATGTATATGCTCGAAAGTATAAAGAAGTATATATGTCTAGATCAAGTTGCACATGTACATGGTCCAATTCTAATTTAATTATATATTTTTAAACACGTGTTACAAATAAATAAACTAGAAAACACTTGAATGCATATACATTTGAAAGAAAAATGATTTAAAATCATATATACATACATGTGCATATATTTTTTAACTAAAAGAGGTTTTGAGTTATGGATCAATTTTGTCTCTAGGTTTACATCTAGCCTAGTTGAATGTAAAATAATGTTTCATGTTTAGGTTTAGGGATCAAATTGGTTTATTTATCAATTAGGTTTAGGGTTAATTTGTTTGTGGTTAGCTGGTTCATGTTGGTTTCTAGTGTTCTAGTTGAAGGTCAAGGTTCATGTGTTGGTTGAACATGTTAGGGTTTATGTTGGTTTCTAGTACTTGCTCTAGTTGAAGGTTAGGGTTTATGTTGGTTGAACATGTTATAGTTAATTTCTCAATTGGTTTTAAGGATCTAATTTTAAATTAGGTTTACATGGTTAGGGTTCATATATGTTTGTTTAGTGTTAGGGTTTATGTTGGTTAACATGTTCCAGTTTCATGTTAGTTTCTAGCTAATGCCATGTCACGTGATAGATAAAATACATAAAAAAAACACTTGAATACATGTATGTTCGAAAGAAAAATTTAATTAGCACGTTAAGGTTTATGTTGATTTATGTTTTAGTTTCATGCTAGGTTTCTATTAGGGATCAATATGGTCAGGGTTTCATGTTAGGGTTCATGTTAAGGTTTATGTTAAAATTCATGTTTCAGTTTCATGTTAGGGTTCAAGATGTTTGTTTCATATTAGGGTTTCACATGTTAGGGTACAATGTTATGTTTAATACATGAACGTTACATAATACTAATGTCTTGTAGTTCATTTTCCTAATGTTTTGTAACAATTTGCTAAGGTTTTCTTAGGGTTCATGTTAGGGTTCAATATGGTTAAGTTTCATGTTAGGGTTCAATAAGGTTAAGGTTTCATGTTAGGGTTAATGTTAGAGTTTTTAAGTTGATTTATGTTTCAGTTTTATGTTAGGGTTAATTTGTTAGAGTTTATGTTGATTTATGTTTCAGTTTCATGTTAGGGTTAATTTGTTAGAGCTTATGTTGATTTATGTTTCAGTTTCATGTTGGTTTCATGTTTTGTAATATTTTCCTAATATTTTGAAACATATGCAATAAAACTAAATTAATTAACTAAATAACATTTTCCTAATGTTTTGTAGCATTTTCCTAATGTTTTGTAACACATTCCTACTATTTTGTAACATTTTCCTACTGTTTTCTAATATTTTTTTACTGTTTTGAAATATTTGTAATAAAAATAAATTAATTAACTAAGTAACTAACATACAATCTTAATTGAAAAAAATATTAAATCTACATAAAACAATATTTTATATTTTCTAAAATTAAAAATAACAAAATTAAAACAAAAAACATCAAATAATAGTGCAACTACATTAATTTAACTAAAGAAAACTTAAAAAAATTTAAAAAAACATTAAAAAAAAAAAACCAACCTATTTTCGACCGAAGTACCCCTATTTCGCTCCGCAATTCTCGGAAGGCACTCAGTGCAAATGAGCCACTCAAACCAAATTTTGACCTATATAATTTTTATGGGTTTCGACCTAAACCGTTTTGGCCGGACCGTTTTTAGACGAAACCCATCTGCCACATCGATGCCACATGGTGCCTCGTGTGTGCTATGTATGTATGGCCAGACATGTTTTGGCTGAAACTGGTCCGATCGAAACCACCCAAATGGTCCTCAAGAGTGACATAGCTCTGTACTTTTACCCATTGACTAAACACAGTAAGGTGTTTAGTGACATTCTGCCAGGTAGAACACCAGATAGGGGTATTGAGCACATCATTGAGTTGGAGGAGGGTGTAAAACCTGCAATCATCAACCCATATAAGCATCCCATGTGAATCAAGCATGAGATAGAGAAGACAGTAAAGGTCTTGATTGATATGGGGCATATCAGACCTAGTAAGAGCCCATTTGCATCTAAAATTGTGTTCGTTAAGAAGAAGGATAAGAATCTATGAATGTGCATAAAATAACAATCCCTGAATAAGAAGACAATAAAGAATAGGTATCCCATACCCTGTATAGATGAGTTGTACGTGGCATGTTATTTGTCTAAGACCGACTTGAGGTCTGGTTACCATCATATACAGATGCAAGAGGAGGATGTGGTGAAGACAATATTTAGGTGTCACTGTGGGCATTTCAAGTTACTGGTTATGCCATTCGACCTAGCCAATGCACCAGCCACATTTCAGACTTGTATGAATAGGGTGTTTCAACATTAGTATTAGAAGTTTGTGTTGATCTTCTTCATTGACATCTTTCTATTGTGTCGATCTTGGGGGGAGAGCTTGAGACACTTGGATGAGGTGTTAGACACTTTGGAGAGGGAGTACTTATATTCCAAGGAGTCCAAGTGTGAGTTCGGGATGACAGAGCTACTCTACCTTGGACATATTATTAGTGAAGAGGGAATCAGAGTTGATCCAGAGAAAATATGAGCTATAATTTATTGGCTCCCACCCAAAAATCTCAGAATAATGGATGTTTTAGGTTATGTGTTTTCTTGGCCACTAAAATCTGACACCAGCCAATGCCACCATTTTCATGTGTATAGGTTTTCTTAAGAGAAAAATCACATTTGTTTTATCTCAAAATGTTTATGGCCAAATCATGTAACAAATCATAAACTATACAATATTTGGGTAAATGATCATCAAGATCTATTTCTAATTCTTCCTATAGATGAAGTAGACACAACTAGTCAAGTCGGTCTAGCCAATCCGAGGCGATATCCCATTGCCTCTCTCCTATTTCTGAGTCATATCGGGAAAATCCTCTTCTATATCTAGAGAGAAGATATAGGATGGGGAACCTTAGTAGTTTTTTAAACTATATTGAATCTGGTAGTCATTGTGAAATGGTGGGGTTGGAAAAGAAAAGAGAAGAGTGTAGACCGTTCAAATGGCATCCATCCACAATGTCTATCTCTCAGTTATTAAATTCAAATAACTATCAATAGATTCCCAATTTTGAATATTTAATGTATAAAATACTTTGTTATTGTTTTACTAATGAAATATTTATAAGATTTGATGTCTACTCATAGACCTACTGAAGAAGTTGGACATTGGAATTAATTTCTCTTTTGGTTATTTAATTGGGTTACAAACTATAGAGAAGGAAAGCACAAGCAACGATGATAAGAGTTTTAGAGAAGCGTTGAGGACCATCAAATTTAACCATAGTGTTGGGTGCATTTAAAGGTTTTGGGATTTGATATTGTTCTTGGTTTATGATGATTGTAGGCTATTATTATTGTTTATGCCTTTCTTTTTAGAGACTATTATTAGATACATGTTTTTAAGACACATAGTTCATCGTCTCAGTACAATAATATTGTTTCCATTGCATCTTTTATCTTTAAAATTTGCAAGTGAAGAGATATAATGGGTTTCCACCCTTGATTTGGATAGATAAATTTTAATATCCGCTAAACATAGCCTATGGGAAAACTTGACAACTTAAGACAACTTTAGTAACTCGGTTCTTTTCTTGTTCAAGTTGATGATGAGCACACCCAACTTCTCAATGTACTCCTCTCTAAATAGGTTATGCCAAGAGTTATCAGGGATAATATCTACAAATGTGTCCCTGATGTCCTTGTATGCATCACATTCTAAAATAAAATGATGTTCAGTTTCGATATTCCCATAATTGCAAAACATGCAAACTCTCTCTTCCCAAGCCTCTTTTGGCCTCTTCCAATGCCCGGTGCAAGGACATAAGTATACTTTGTAGACTTGAGCAATTTTAAGAATAAAACACTGCATAACTTATAATTCTAGGGAAATCTTTTGATTGACAAAACTACTTAAACATAAAAAATTTCAACATATAAATCTAGAGATTATATAATGCCTCACTAAGGAACCCTTAGAACATAGGGTCAAACATGTATTGGTATTTTTTTAAAAACAATTACATAAGGATTAAGTATATAAGTGCATAAACATACATCTTTTATTTAAGAATTTTATTTAAACAACTAGATATATATGGGAGAGGACCTAGTAGTTGAGCATCTTAATTTCACGATTCTCAAAATCTTAAATAGAAATTTAAAACACTCCCAATATTTTACAACATGTTACTTGGCAAGTCCCCTACTTATAACTAAGGTTTCAGGGAGCTACATCATAAAATATATGATGCTACATCAGTGTGCTTTTTGTCAAGGTGCCCAAAACAACCTAAAGAAAGAGCATTCAATACTTGTGCAAAAGGGAGACCTATACATGTGGAGCTGATGCGACATCACTTAGTTTGTTTATTTATAGATCTAAGGAATACATTTTATTCAACTTTGTGTAGTAATAATCAACATTAACAACTTTAAAGTCACAAATGTTGGTGCAATGTTGTCAAAAACATGAGGTTAAATACGTCTAAATTTAAAATTGTCTTAAACTTGGAAAATACCTTGGTAGATGGATTTTTAATACAAACCATCATCCTTACCAACTATTCTAAAACAATTGGACTTCAACCATTTGGAAAAATATTTAAGATTTAACAATTGTAATAGATATATATTTAAAAATTAAATAAAGAGAACCAAAGATATTTGATTCTTGAAGTTTTGATGAAGGATTAAATATTTATTTTGCATATAATTAATTTTTAAATATAATAAAATAATATCTTCAACATTTTCGTTTGTTGTTTGGAAATTTTATGTTCAATCATAGATTTCATGCAAGTCATAACCACACTATGTGTGGGCGACATCATACTACGTAATAAAATGTTCTCGTATGTAGAACTATTGGATACAAACCAAAGAATTAGTCAAGCATAATATTTATCTTTGTATCCTAATGTTCCCCTCTCTTTCTTCTCTATTGATTTTGATAGCTTCAAAGTTTAGAATGAATCGTATGGAAAATTACCTAGTGAATATTATTGGATTGCAAGAGTCACTTTTTCTTAGGTCAACCCTCTTAATTTGGATAACTTTAGAGTTATGTATGAATATTAAAGAAAGAAATCACATGTAAATATAAGTGTTAATATATGAGCACTCACAACCATCCATAAAAAGTAAACGTTAGTCATAAAAAGATATAGGGTTCATGTAATGTAATGTAATGAACTCAACTCAAAATTTATTTGTGTTGTCTTCCTCCTTGACATGGATAAAGAATATGCAACTACAAAACTGAAAAAATTGTAAAATGAAAAGTTTCTATCATGCAAGTTAAACTAATCAAAACTACCATTTGATTGAACTAAGAAAAATATATATAATGAAAAGTTTCTATCATGCAAGTTAAATTAATCAAAACTATGTTTTGATTTAATTATCTAGAAAAATATATGAGAGAGAATTGTTAGAATATTCTCTCTATGTATAGTGGTATCAAACACTCTTGCCAATGTAGTTCCAATAGAGTGGTATGGCACTTTAAGAATTCCTATTTAATGCAGTAAAAATTCATCTAGGAAAGGTAATGAGCTTTTATGTAGCATGAGTCTCAAACTAAAATCTCAACATAGGGATGCTATTAATGATGATATATTCAAGCCCCCAATTTTATTGGTATAAATACCTATCAAATGAAAGGAATTGAAAGAAACCTAGAAAAAAAATTAGATGAAAATCAACACAATACTATAACTAGTTATCTAAGAACAAACGAAATTCTATTAAACAATAATATATATTAAATGATAAGCATAGAAAGCACGCAAATTACTGATAGTCATCAAGCTCCAAAAGATTTGCCTCGGATGGGTAAATGGGCAGAGAAAGATAGTCCTAAATGTGCGATATAGATCATGTAATAAAGTGTCTATCACTAGGAAGACATATAGCTTGATGATAATTTGATGGTTAAGTCATTCTACCCTCCATGTGGTAAGATAACTCTAATAACAAGATCATGCATGTGAGCATAATAGACCATGAAAGGCCTAGTGTCTCCAATATAAATGAATAGCTCTACAAGTGTGGTAATAAAATAAAAGGGCGGTATAGGAAGGGGGAATCATAATACCATTAATCTTGTAGGATATCTCTACAAGTATGATGGGAAATGGAAGCATAATATATACTAGGGTAGATATGATGACCCTCCAATCTAGTAGGACATCTTAAATTAAATTGAATATGATAATTTAAAATGATATGGAATAACACTCTATGATAATAATGAGCGTAGGATCAAAATAAGCATGATATAATAGTCATATCAGGGTCATAGGTAATATGAGATAGCATAAGGATCATAAGCATGTGGTTAATGCATGGTGAATTCTATAAGCATAAGTCAAGCATCATAATGCATGGAATATAGAATTGTACGTAGATAAGAATGAGAGATGTAAGAAAATAAAAATTATGGGAAAAGACACATGGATATACAAGTAAAGATTAGGTAAAGAAACATGAAGAAATTATGAAATAATCAACCAAATCTACAAACCTTGACCAACATAATTTGAGTAAAATAAAAAATGCATGTGATAGCCATATGTATGGAAGGCTTGACTAACAATAAGAGAATAGATATTGAAACTCTTAGGGGCTAGAGGACTAATATAATTAGAACACAATCTCTATTTTTCCATGTCAATAGGCTTTGAAAAAGCATCTATATAACATTATTCAATTTTTATATTTTATATTTTGCCCTTTTATATTTGACAATATCTATTTTCTTGGTCTTTGTACTAAAATTTGGATTCTTTGCTAAATAAATTACACCTAGACTATCATAATAACCTATAACTACTTATATCCCAACATATCAGCATAATTGTTTTTAACAAAATAGCTACTTTGCATGCACGAGTAGCTACTATATATATATATATATATATATATATATATATATATATATATATATGCTTAATCTCAACACTTGACAAAGCAACCATATGTTTTAGCCCTCTCATCTAATTGCAAGGAACTAGTAGACCAATAGAGTTTAAATGCCATCTATTTTATGTTGTTTCTCATCAGCTTTGTGAAAACACCTACAACATAATTCATGTCTGCATTTGACCACATAAATAAAAAAATGATACTACACATCTTTGTGCTTGTTTCTTACTTGAAAATTTGGGTATGTGTAGAAATGATACTACACATCTATGTGCTTATTTCTTATCTTAAAAAATGATACTACACATATAAAAGTAGGTGTAGAAATGATTCTTTGTGCTATATGAGTAGATGTTTTTTATGTATACACCAACTTATTTGTTCAATTTTGAAATGTCTTAATTTGTTTTGAGTGGTGTCAATGTAAAAAAATTCAATTCATTCAAATTATATTTGATAGTTGTCACTGAAGTTTATATTTTGGTGAAATTGAATTCCAAGATTTGGTGAAAGAAAAGGATTTTTTTTAGTCAATCTTTGTTGTCTATGTGGTTTGAACATTTTGACTTAGGACTTACAAACTTTCCCGTCCTACCTAGGATGAGATTTTTTTAATAAAGTGATTCACATTTCGAACGTTATTATTATGAAATATATCATCGATGTATATCTAAGACATACCGTCCTAGTGTGTGCAATATCCCACCTTTATAGTGTGTTTAAAACATAAATCATTTAGGCAATATTCAGAGGGCACAAACTCTAAAGCCATGAGCTTTCTACATGTTAAACTTAAACTAGGGGAAAGGATCTAGTACCTGAACGTGTTCCAATGAACATGTTCTTTATTTAATATCCACACTTGTTGATTTAATACCTACACTTATTGATTTAATGTCCAATATTTTTGATAACATTGTATAAATAGTTGTGACGACTACCCATAATTGAATGAAATGTATCCCTTTTTCTAAAATACAACTAATCATGTGATGCCACATCAACTGTACAAGTATGGGTCTCTCTTTTTCATGACTATTGCTCTCACTTTTTTGGGCTATTTTGGACACATTGGGAAAAAACATGCTGATATGGCATCATATTTGATGATGTGGACTTAAAACCTTAGTTATAAGAAATGGAGTTGCCAAGTAAATTGCTGTAAAAATTTGGGAGTGATTTGAAATTTCATGTAGGATTTTGAGGAGAGTGAAGTTAGGGTGCTCAACTACTAGATCCTCTCTCCTAGCACAAAAATTGGAAAGATGAATTCTAGCTCTAAGACCATGTTCAAATGACATCGATCTCTCACAATTTTTAAATTCATAAAACTATTCAAAGATTTTCAATTTTGAATATTAGCATGTTCCCCAAGTAGAGTAACTTATTACATCTATTCCGTTTAACCAGTTCAAACAAATTTCCGATTGGAATAAATTCTTCATTTGGTATTGTTTTTATCTATGAAAGTTGGAAGGCAACTTTGAATCGATTTAAAAGAGGAAAATCAGAGAAGGGAAGAGGACCGTCAAATTCAACGTTTGTTCAGTGTTAAGCATATAATATTGTTTTGTCTCAAGGTGGTCAATCTTTTAGGAAATCTTGTAATTTTATATGTGATTTTGTGAACTTTTAGGAAATATGGTATTAGTTTTAATGATTATACACACCTTTCTTTTATAAAGAATTATTATTACATATGTTATGGTAATAATATATAAAGGTAAAGCTATATAATGAATAAAATATTTTCTTGGCATTTATGCATTGATTTGATAGTAAAGAATTATTCTTCTTGAAATTTTTGAAAGAAGTTATAAATATATATAGGGTAGGATAGGTATGCTTCTTTTGTAATAAAATTAGGTGTTCCTATCACATCACATATGAATTTAAGTTGAGTTAGTTGTACCATACTCTATTGCATCAACTATAGATTTAAAGTGATATGCTCTCAAACTGACTTTGAAATAATTTAACTACCTATAATGGTTGTCAACCACCATGACATCAAATAAATGATTAAACATAAAGTATATACAGATATAAAAATACAAATTTCATCAAACAAATGTTTCTTTGAAGAAACACTCAAATGGGTAGAAAACTTTAGTGGGAGTGAGTTATGCTCCTCATGCCACTAATCTATAGTTATACATGTGTATATATTGTCTTGTAGGATTTATAAAATTTGTACATCATATATCATCACTAAGGCATCCATAGACTCTCTTGAAGATGTACATATGACTTATAGCTTCTCTTGCAACAATGGAAAATGAAGGATTTATTCTTCCATGCATAGTTAACAGTATTCATATGCAATAATCTAAATTTATTACATCAACCTCAACAAATCAACATGCAACCATTACTAGAATGAAATTATTAAAAGGATTTTTCTACCTCATTTGTAGAAATAGGCTTTACCTCACCATACCTCTTATCAACACCCTCTATTAACTTTTCAACTAGTCCCAACTCTCTAGTCAACTATGATGTATCTCACTATTAATCGTCCAACTTTGTATCCAGCTCCATTAATATCTACGAAGTTGTAGCATGATTTTAGTTAATATCTTATCATCTACCTCTATATCTATTAACACCCCTATCTTTTCATAGGATTTTCTATGGTTGTAATAAACTAAATTATCTAAGTGAAGAAAAGATTAACTAAGTTGACTACGACTATCTAGGTTCTTCAACATCTAGTTGTATTTAGAAAAAAATCATCTTCATGCATGGATTTAACTTATAAATTAAGCCAACTAAATTATTAGTACTTTTATCCTATATACAATTGGTTCTCACATAACTACACTAATCACAAGCTCTACCTACCTATGACTATAAGAGATTCAACTATTTCTACCCACCTACTAACTTTATCTCAATGTTTTTTTATGCCATTTACTAGTGATTCTCATATTCCCTGTTGGAAACAATTGTTTAATTGTGTATTGTCCTTGATGTTACACAAATGTCATATCAGTCATTAGACAGAGTCTACCGAGCTCAGAATGT
The DNA here is from genome assembly GCA_018584345.1 of Thuja plicata. Lineage (NCBI taxonomy): Eukaryota > Viridiplantae > Streptophyta > Pinopsida > Cupressales > Cupressaceae > Thuja > Thuja plicata. The sequence continues at coordinate 2,870,746 of MU224884.1, forward strand.
TCAGCAAGGTAGTTAACCGAGTCTACCGAGTTCAAACGGTAAGAGAAGCTATTTACAGAGTCTACCGAGCGCTCCAAAATACTATATCAAGAAATTAGTTACTACCGAGCTCTCTCGGTCAACAAAGGAAATTCAGTCTTTACCGAGTTTAGTCGGTCATCAAAGAATATGTGAAGGAAAGTCAGTGCTTACCGAGTTTAGTCAGTTATCAAAGGATTTTCGCAGAATCTGCAGTATTCACCGAGCATCAGTTGGTCAACACTGGAATATCATTTCTGGACAGCGTCGGCCTGCAAAGGATATTATTTGTAAATGTTTATTCAGCCGACCAAAGTAATATTTATTAATTGAAACTTTTAATTGGGCCGACTTGATAACTTGAAGGGTATATATGAAAGGTCAAGTTGCGAATTCAAGAAGGGTGACAGAGCAGAGTGAGAAGTGTGGAAATATGAAGAAGCATATCAGAGCAGGAATGTGCGAATTCTGATGAAGGATTAGAGATATCCTTGAGGTGCTGCAAAGATATATTTGATCAGTAAGGATCTATTGGAGCAGAATAGAGATCTATATCAGCAAGATAAGTTGCATTTAATTC
>MU224884.1:2875209-2895886 GCA_018584345.1 Thuja plicata
CAATTCTTCACATAATCCAAAAGAGTAATAAGTCCACTACACAAATCTTTAATGAAAGTTTTGAAAGTAGGAAGACTAGTATTGGTTAATCTCAAAATAGCATAAGCGAGTGAAATATGAAGATTAATAAACATGATGAAATGGATGATACTCTCATAGAAATCATAAGTACTATAAAGAGATGCTAAAAGAAGCATAATAAGAAAAATAGCCATACACCAAAAGATCTTCATAATGAATGAGATGCAAGTAGTGTTGTATTTTTATGAATATATATATTTTTTTGTATTTTAAAATGCAAGAGCATAAAAGAAAATTTAATATGTATGCAAGAGATAATGTGAGAGGAAAATCATCTAACACCAACAAGAAAGAGTTGTCTATCGCGCATTCACCAAAATGTAAAGGAAGAAAATTGATATTTATATATTTATGTTTATGTTGATTTGGTTAGGTTTGAAATGTTTTGTATTTCCTTAACCTTTACATTTAATTGTAGTTTTTGTGTATGTGTGTGGTAATTTGATTAAGCATGTAGGGGGAAGGAAGATAAGATGTTCCTCTTTTATCCCCAAATGCACAAATGAAAGATCCAAGTTGATTAACACAAAAGAAGGATCAATACACAAATGAATCAACCATTTGGAAATGAGAGTAAGGAAGAAGATCTTAAATTCTATTTTATGATTAAGGAGATATGATATATAATAGTAATTGAAAAGGATGAGAGGAAGTACCAACCTTAAAGAATTGCAGATCTGAAGAATGTTGTTTTCTGAGGTTTATACTCAGTTTCTGGAAAATCTGAAGTAGGATCCGGAACATAAACGCAAGGACGAACAAAACCCAGAAATCATTTTTCAATCCAACACCGTATTGTGAAAAAGGTCGACCTTGACCCAAAAATTTCACCCTTGACCCAATAATCTCAACCCTGACCTGCACAGGTCTAACAGAAAATCTGTTGGCGGATCCTGATAGTTTGCTGAAAAGGGTATCTAGATCTGAGTTCAAATCCACAGTCCCAAATGTGTACCTACAAGAAAAAAGATATTTATTTGTTGGGGGGGATGGGTTTTCCTTAGTCAAACCTCGATTTAGGAATTAACCTTGAAATCAATAAAGTATAGAATGCTAGCAAGTAGTAGAATTGAATCTAAGAATGAAGCTATGATATTGAATAGATATGTAATTGTAATTCAAATGTAAGCAAGTATGTAAATATGAAAGCTTGGACTCAATAGAAACCATAAAACTCCATGATTGTATGATTGGAATCCACCTTGAAGAGAATTAATGAGTGTTTGAGTATGTACAAAGGATCTTGAAGGAAGATCACACCATCATGATGGCTAGATCTAGGGTTTGAATGATAAATCTTGAATGTTGGAACCAAATCCCTTCAAAGGCTTGAAAGCTTGAATCCTTGATCTTCAATGGAGGACTTGAGTGCTATAGAGGAAGACTTGAACACCTTGAAAGCTTGGAAACATGTAGAACAATGGATGCTTGAACCTTTTGCTTCTTGACAAAATCTTGGTTAGAGCTTTTTTGTACTTAGAAGACTTAGATAAAATGAGAGAGAAAGGTTTCTTTTTATATGAAACTAGGGCACAATCTTCTAGAGAGGCTGACATAGGAGAATTAAATTCAAATTAGACCCATGCCCATAGAAGAGGACCTATATTAAATATAATTTAGTATTTTCCACTTCAGAACCCAAAATAGCCAACCCGGAAGTGGGAAAAATGAATTTTGGATGACCCCCGACAGCCGACAGACTTCCAGATTTGAAAGGAGGACCCAGGTCAAGGTCAAGGTCGACCCTGACCTAGGTCAAGGTCAAGGTTGACCTTGACCTAGGGGGTCAGAACCCCTGGAAATTATGCCAGGTGGGATAGAAGGTGCCCGGAGAGGCCCAATCAGGGTCCTAAACAGGCACAGAAGTAGAGGATGATGTAGAAATGAGGGGATAGTATGATAGCGGTAAAAAAAATCCCCTAAGGAGGGCTAAACATTCTTATCATGGAAGTGCTTCCATTTTAAGATGATACAGCTACTCAGTCAGCTCTTGTTCAAGAGATTCCTCTTTTGCTTTGATCTCCTTACTAAATAGTGAAATGGAACAAAGTTGCTGAAATAATAATATAATATCGGACAACTTGTTCTCCATGTTAGTGCATGATTAAGAAAGATATACCTTGACAAGTACAATGTTCTTTAAGATCTCTTCTACTAGCTTTTTTTCCATGCTCTTCTGATGAATTTTCATCATGACATCGATTCTGTCTTTTCTTGGTTCTCACACTTGTTGAATCAAATATGCTACTTGATTAAGAATACTTGATTCCTCATTTATTGTAGCATCTGGCACAGTCTCCTGTAATACTTCTTCTAAAATGATTTATTCTGGATGACCTTTATTCTTACCAGTTCTGCATATTATTTCATCTCATTAAGGTCCATAGTAGATAGATCAACTTTAGGTAATATGATCAGTTAGATCATATCTACAAGTTTCCTCTTCTTTGATTTCTTCTTCTGAGTCATCAAACTATCACCAGTAGATAATTTTATGGAAGGGGATACCTTTATTGCATCAGATGTGGTCTCGGTAGCATCAAATATAATTTCATCTTTCATTTATGCTAGCTTGTATTTCCTTTAGTGGTTGGTGACTCCTCTTTATTTTTCTTCTTGATTCTCTTTGGTCTTCTCTTCTATCTTTTGTTATGTTCTTTCTTCTATCTTTTCTTCTTCCTTATATGTTTTTTTGTCTACCCTCAGTCTTGTCTTTTTCTTGATCCTTGACTTTATCTTTTTGTAATGTGGGGTTCTCGGTAGAAGGTGCCTCAATGTTCTAATCTGTGTGGGGCTCGGTGGCCTCAGGCTTCTCAGTTTCTCCTTGTTATTTTTCCTTAGGTGATTCAATGCCTTTCTCTTTTGTATTAATTTCAGCATTAGACACGCCAATATCAACATCTAAAAAATTGTTGACTTGGTATAGAACTTCCTCTAGTAGTTTTGCATCAACAAAATCAACTGTATCTATTTGTTTAGTCTCTATTTCCTTTTCTATCATTAAATATTCATCTTTTGTAATTTCGGTGGCATGGTCCTCCTCTATAATATCTTCAATTAATATTTCTTCTTTATCCAATGTAAGGTCAATAGGATTATCATTACCTTGCTCTTCGGTATCTTGATCTTTTCTTGCGTTATCTTCTATGTATATAGAGAGAATTTTGATACATTGGTCATTGGTATCATCTTGTACTTTTTCTAAATCTCCAAGCATGATCCTTAATGATCTAATTTTAATAAGAAAATGGTTAGAGTAGGTCTTCATTTTCTCATCAATCTCAGTTATAGTAATTGTGGGTTGAGCTAGAATTAGGGATCTTTCCCTCATTTGCTTTTCAATGTTCAATGCATACTTCCATCTAGCATCTATTTTGATATAAAGTTCAGTAGGTAGATGGTTGAAAACTTAAATTGATTCAATTTTAAACTTATGCAAAGTAAAAACAACTCCCTCTTCTATCTTGGTTTTACATTCTTCATTCTAGTTGTCATACTTCATGTACCTGATTCCTGAGATTCCTCCATTCTTCTTAAGTACCTCAATTGACTCATCTAGAGTCATCTACAATCGACTCAAACTTATATTCTTATGTTTGCTAAGGTCTTTAGTGTGTATCTCACTGTCTTCTTTCAAGTTCAGTTTTCTCCTTGTTTGAATTGTAGCCTTCTTACTTCTCACATACATTTTAGCTTTTGGCTCATCTGCTTCTGAATTCCTTTTTCCTCTCGATGTAGCTATGGATCATGTGTTTGGTCTGGTTTTATTAGGACTTGGTGAGGCCTTCATTTCTAGTGGCTCTTTCCATTTTGTGTCAGAGGATTCATCCTCATCTATTTCATCATCAACTCCGAGATCCTTTGACAGTTTCTCAATCATTTTTTCTGTCCTCCTTTGGGCTTTAGGTATTAATATTTCTTGTTTTCTCTTCTCTTTCACCTCTTTATAAGTGTCATATCTTTTGGCTCTTTGTTCACCATGATTTTCTAACATAGCCTTAATTTGTTATGTTACAATGTATGTTTCCATTTCGTATCCCATAGGCTATATCCAGATACTTCTTTGTTCGACTGCCTTTATGATACATGTGTCGATGTCCACTTCAAAACATATGGTGTCATGATATTTTTCAACCAATTGGGGTGCTATCCTGTACTTATTATGAATCTTAGCTTGAAACTTAAGAAAATAATAATTCATAATCATATCATCTTCACCTAGACTTAGGACGTAATCATTTATCTGATATATGATAGGCTTCTCAGTGCTTCATGCAACATTGCTGATAGATGAGAAGAAATTCATGAAATAGAAATATATGCATACCAGTAATGATCCAAAATTCAAAGTGTTTGTCTTTTCTTTCCTTATGGTATTCATGTTGTCTTCCAATTGATTCAGAAAAATCTCACAGATGTCAATTTGCATGTTCTTCTTCACAATCTTGTATGCCAAATCTACATCTCCACAAGGTAGACTATCAACTATTGAAGATTGAAACACTCGGTAGGATATAACATTACATGCAAATTTTAATTTAGGGTCTTCAATAGTAGATGTCTTCAGACCTCTCCCATCCTATTTTTCCTTAGTCAATTCACTTAAATTGTTCTTCTCAATTTTCCTTATAGCCTTTGGCTTATCTCTAGTAGGATAACCAGTTACAATGTGTAAAAACCTCTTTTTTTATTTTCACTAGTTGGTCAAGCCATATGAATTGGTCATGTACTCGACTTAGGAAAATTCTTACCCACTTTGTTTTGAATAATTTTGGTATATGAAGGGCATGAGTCAAACCCTTTGTCTTCAGATGAACATAGTCATCCTTCAGTTTTCCGTTCACACATAGTTTTCTGAAATGACGTATCTATCTCTGCTATGCATATTTCTTCAAATGTGTAACGTATGAATTATCGCACATCTTTGATCAATATAACCCTTGGTGGAATTGATGTAAGAGCTCCTGTCTTGTCAGGTTCTGCTGCTATCTTTGGAGGTAACTTATACTTCGGGTTCACGGGTTTAGCAATCTCCACTACAACTAGATTCTTAAGCTTAGGTTCTCTGCTAGATTCACTTAGGGATTCTCTTTTCTTAACTCAGTTGCACAAAAAAAACAAGGGAAACACCAAATGATATCCCAATGTGTTCAACTGATCTCATAACATATTGAAATAGTTCAGGAATACCTTGTTAATCGCTTGAATTCGCTTGAAGTTTTAGCTCTGCAAATTTGCTCATGATGCACTTTAAAATGATAGGTAACAATGATAGATGACTGGGTCATTTTGAAGATTTCTCTAGTTTTTAGGGTTTCCAACGGTCATAAAATAACAATAAATTATTTACTGATCCCTTTTACTGATTACCTTTACTTACTTCTTACCGAATGATGTAAAATATAAATTTAACAGTATGTGTCTGAATGCATCTAAATATCCTAATGTGGATCTCTACACATATACTAGGAACCTATTAAGATTAAAATATTTTCTTTGCAGTCCCTATACATACCTCTTAACTGATTAGGTGGAGTCAGTTGCACCCGATCCAGAGGATGTGGTGCCCTCAACTGTTCCAAATGATGTTCCATCTTCCATAGTCCTTATTTTCCATGTCATATTCATCCGTTCTCTCATTTCTTCAATATTTCCTTTTAGTTTCTCAGATGTCTCTTCCTCAGTTGGAGTTTTCTCTCGGTACATGTGGTTTTTGGCAAGGTGACATGGCTTATGATAATGGAAACATGCCATTCCATGGTTTCTCCAAGATCTCCTATTATTTATGCCATGTAGTAACATACCATTTGAAATAATGTGTCCATACCTTCCATAGAATAAGCATGATATCCTTGTATTGTAGTCCCATGGTATAGATGTATTATGTCAGTTACTCTGCATGTTCTATCAGTTCGGTACCCATTTTCCATTTCTCCTTGGTGATCTACATTCTTCAGAATTGCGAGCATACTTTTTGAAAGTACTACAATAGCCATCAAACTTTGGCTTCCTTATGATGTTTACAGTTCTTTATTTGCATTGAAATTCTTGGTGCCCATACTTATTGCAGTTATAGCAATATCCATCAAACTTAGGTGAGCTTGGTGACTTACTCCTTTTGCTTCTGCAAACATTTCTAGTATGTCCGAATTCCCCATAGTGGTAACAACTAGGCTTGTTTATCTTTGATGGGGGATAAGTGTCTTGATTTTCAGCTTGCTTAGATGATTCTCCTTTCTCAGTAGTGCACTCACTATTGAATGCAAGTCTAGTTTTATCTCTAGGTCATTTCTGACCTTTATTCTGTGCATCCAATGATCTTAGTGCTTCATCACTTCTCTTTAGTACCTCATTGGCTTCTTTCTCAAAATTTAGTTCTCTAGCCAATCTTTCAACTTCACAATTCAGTGCTTGATTCTCAGATTCTTTCTTAGCTATTTTAGTTTCAGACTTTCTTTTATCTTCTTCAGCTAATTCCAGTGCATCTTCAACTACTCGCTTAGAGTCAAGTATCTCAATGATTCTTAATTTTTTTTGCCTCTTGATCTTTCTTTGCTGACTTCAGTTTCTCTATGAGTGTCTTGTTCTTTTCCAATAGTTCTACAATGGTTGATTAAGCTTCATGACTCAAACTACCTTCAGATGTTGGCTCAAGATTATCAACATGTTCTGGTGTGGATTAAGTTCACTACATAGGTTCTTTCTCACCCTCAAGGACTATTCTAAATTTTTGTTCATATATTCAATCACCTCTTGTGCATTTTCTAGTTCAAAATCAATACTATCAATCTTCTTAGTTTGCTTGTAACTTTCCATAGCCATGATCTTTTTTGTTAGGTGGTTAAACCCTTTTCTCAAGAGACTAGCTTTGATACCATTGTTAGTATTGTTGGAATAACTTAGGAAATTTATGTACTGAGAGGGGAGTGGTGAATCAGTTCCCTTAAAACTTTTAACCATTCACACTAATCAATTACTAAGTTGAATACAATGCATAAAATGAACATAAAGTAAATAACTCACATCATGAGATCTACAACACATAACACAAATATTTTGGTCACACAAAAATCCTTTGTTAGAGGAAAAAACTGTAGTGAGGATGACACCCACAATCCTTCACTACTACAGTATAAAGGTTGCTTGGTTAGAGCTATAATTTAGCTACTTTTGATAGCTTACTCTGTTAGGAGTAAAATAATTAGTTAAGAGTACAGAAGACTTATTCAGCCATGAAGCTTTCTAGAGACAACCGAGTTGCTAAGTTCTTGTATGAAGATATCTTCACCAGGTATGGAGTTCCCAGAGAGTTGGTCACAAACCAAGGGTCACATTCACCTCTACATTGATTTCTGCATTAATGAATGAATATAACATAAGGCACATGATGTCTAGTCGATATCACCCATAGGTAAATGGCCAAGAAGAGATCACTATCAGGGAAAGAAAGGCTATTCTAACTAAAACTTCCCAACGCCACAAGAAGGACTGGAGCTGTTGACTCCCTGAAGTTGTATGGAATTATAGAACTACATGAAAGACCATAATAGGGTTGCCCCGTTTGAGTTTTTGTATGGAAATTAATCCATGATGCAAGTAGAATTTGAGCATAAAACTCTACATACTACCTTGGAGCTGAACATTGATATTCCTAATACACAACGAGACAAACTCCTACAACTTAATGCTCTTGATGAAATGAGGAATTCCGCCCTTCAGAACACTAAGGTGGTTCAATTACAACAGAAAAAATGGCATAAATCATACATTAAGAACAAAAAGTTTTCTCCAAGTGACTAAGACTTGTTGTATGATTCTCGCTTTCGGGATATTCAAGGTAAGATTACTACATGTTAAATCGGGCCTTATAAAATTGAGACAATGTTTGAAAATGGTGTTGTACAACAAACCATTATAGATCCAATGTGCTTTAAGTTACTGGTAAATAGGAATAGACTTCATCTATACCATAAACCTTCTACCAAGGTTGAGTTCCTAAAATAGTTCACAAAATCCCAAGAGTCGTCACTTCCTGCAGCCGAAAGAGAAACCCTTCAGATCATGTCTCAACTTTAACAATTGTTGATGCATGAAGCTCATAATAAAAGTATAATTTTATTTTGGAAACCCTTTTCTCCATTCAAAAATTTCCATTTCATTTTATGCCACGCATCTTTCACACCACCCGCTAGTCTATCTCACCATCTTGTCAGATCTTTCTTTTAGAAAATGTCAACACAATCTTTTTTAATTGGTAGAATCAATTGGCCGCAATTCTCTAGATACCACATTTATTTGATTCCATTTAGTTTACTTATTATTTCATGATGTAGATATATTATGTTTGTATATGACATTAACTCCCCTATCACAATCCTAGATTTGGCATGTGCAGACACCTTCCACCTTTTTAATAGGGGACGCGGTTATTAAGTGGTTATTACATGTAATTAGTATTGACTCAGTGTGCAAGGTAGGGAGAATCCCTAAAGGAGATGTCCAAGCTCATAGCTAATGGAATCACAAAAGGAAACCAAGATCGGATAACAATATGAAATCTTATTCATACACAATTGATTACATGCAATGTGTCAGGCTGTAAGGCCTTCCCACTTAAAACAAACTAAAAAGAAAATAACAGTTCTACAAGATCCCTCAAGATCCAACTCAAACCCTAACCCTAGCTAGTTAGATCTTTAATAATAGGCCATAGCAATCTGGTAGAAACATCCAACAAGATCTAAACTTGTGCACATAGGCCTCAAGCAATCTCCTTGTTCCTAAGCCTCAGCCACTAGCTCTGCTCACATATTCACAACTTCAGGATGCTCCTCTTCTCATCTACTCCTCTTCTATACCTCTCTACAACTCTACCCTAGACCTCCTTATATACTAGCATGACCATAAGTCAGCCTGTTGCAAATAGAAACATCTAGAAGAAAACTATATACAAAATTCCTTAATTCATCTTAAAACACATATTAAATGCACATAGGATAAAGATCCAAGACCCAAATAGGTCTACACATCCCCATGATTGATCCACATCACAATCACACACTACACACATTAAATGCATCAGGTCAGCCTCCCAAATCCGTGAGAACACCAATCGGCAAGACAAACTATCGAGTGCCAGCAACCACAAGCCAAGCATTGTCAAGAAAGTGTGATGAATGAGCTCCCTCAAGCTTCTTCTGTTCACAATACATGCCAAGAAGACAACACATGCCGATAAATACTATATAAGCCAAGCAACAGTATGTGTCGAGCACTTCAGCAACCGAGCTCCTCAGCCAACACTACACCTAATAACGACTGAGCATCCACCCTTATTCGACCAAGTAACACTCCAAGTACTCTCCAAAGAAACTACCAAGCACCCCTCCAAGAACTCCAATGTAGTCACTTAGAAAACCCATGATGCTCCTGTATCAGACTCCCCAGGTAAATAGAAAAGTGTGTCCCACACTTTGGTGCCAAAAGAAAGCTTTGTAGCCATCTTCATCTTCACCAAAGGCTTCCACTCCATCAAGGATAAGAGAACTAATCTACAAATCATCCACCTCTGCTTCAACCATCCAAACACAAGAAGTGTCTGTATCACCACTAACCAATCAACATGGAACTTATCACCACAACCCATCTCAGCAATAAGAGCATCCAACTCTATATTCATAGTAACAACATGTAGATACAAAGCCAAATCCACATCAATAGTGATATGAAATCCCTCATCAACATAAGCCTAAATCACAACACCAACAATCTCATTTCTCACAACAAGATGCTCTATAACATGTAAATCATCACCCACAACATCCTGATTATCAACGAATAGGTGCTCTTCAATTTCCATGTCAGACACAACCAACTGATCAAGAAAAAAACTCACCATCCCAACATAAAAAAGGTTAGGAATCTCCTTAGCAATGACCACAAGTTTCTCTATAGGTTTCACATCAGACTCCACAAAATGATCAACAAAACTAACCTCCACCTAGACCTTGTCACGCCCTATTCTCCCTCAAACAAGTCTTCTAACTGGCCAAACAATTCACTTCCAAATCGGTAGACTCCAGCTCCAGAAACCTCTACAAAACTCAACTATTCCTTCCTTAACTTGACCGGACAAAATAGCTTCCAACCTAGCAAACATCTCAAAAATATTCTTCTCAAATACATCATGAAGATCTTCAATCGCCCTTGGGTCCAATCTTCTCAGAGGTATCCTTCAACATCTTTACAAACCCTCTACAACAAATATCCAACCAGATCCAACCTTCACTCAACAAGATCGACCTTCCATCTTTGCAACCATCGATCTATACCAAGATTCATCTGCAAGTCCTTTTCAATTGTAAGTCAAAACTACGATATGCTACCTCACAATAAAGACATATAGGAATCCAGAAAGAAAAATCCACCACAAGATCGAATTCTTCTCTGATAGACTTTACCCAACCCAAAGTCCTGGTGCAAACTACCTCACCCTCGGTGATCTATCCACACACTCAGGAACTTCAAGCTCTGATACCACCTGACACAATGCGCAAGGCAAGGAGAATCCCCAAAGGAGATGCCCAATCCCCTAGCTAAACAACCACGCAATGGAATCACAACAGGAAACCAAGATCTGATAACAATATAAAATCTTATTCATAAACAACTAATTACATGCAATGTGTCAGGTTGTAAGGCCTTCTCGGTTACGACCAAATATAAAGAAAATAATAGTTCTACAAGATCCCTTAGGATCCAACTCAAACCCTAACCCTAGCTCTTCAGTTCTGTAACAAAAGGGCACAACAATATGGTAGAAACATCCAACAAGATCTAAACTTGTGCACACAGGCCTCAAGCAATCTCCTTGTTCCTAAGCCTAAGCCACTAGCTCTGCTCACAAATTTGCAACTTTAGGCTACTCCTCTGCTCATATACTCCTCTTATATGTTTCTCTACAACTCTACCCCAGACCTCCTTATATACTAGCATGGCCACAAGTCGACATGTTGCAAATAGAAACATTTAGAAGAAAACTAAATACAAAATTCCTTAAATCCACTTACAACACATATTAAATGCACACAGGATAAAGATCAAAGACCCTAATAGGTCCACACACATCCCCATGATTAATCCAAATCATGATCACATGATACACACATTAAATGCATCGAGTCGGCCTACCAAATCCACAAGAACACTAATCGGAAAGCCAAACTACCAAGTGGCAGCAACCATCGTCCAAGCATTGCTGAGAAAGTGTGACGACCAAGCTCCCTCAAACATCACCAACCCATAATACATGCTGAGAAACCAACACATGTTAAGCATTACCGTATAATTTGAGCAATAGTATGTGTCGAGCCCTTCAATGACCGAGCTCCTCGACTAACATTACAGCTAGTAAAGATCGAGCATCCACCCTTCTTCGACCGAGTAACACTCTAAGTACTCTCCAAAGAAACTACCAAGAACCCCTCCAAGAACTCCTAAGTAGTCACTGGGAAAACCCGTGATGCTCCTGCATCAAGTATCATTTGTGTATCCTAAAGGGTTAACTTGTCATAATCACTTGAAAAGTTGCCCTCGTCAATAATAATCTACAACCTTAGTACACCTTGATGTGACTATCATTGCATGGGAAGTACCAATACCAACCTTGCTTTTAAAAACTGTACCCAAGCCAAAATGTGTTATTATGGCGATTCTTGGTGTCAGTAGTGGGTTCCTTGATTTTCCCCTTCCAAAGCTCTGCATTTGTTTTCATAGGTTTTGAAGGAAGAAGTGTTCACAAGAGTTGGTATTCAATGTTTGGGTAACAATTCTTCATAGTACAGAGGCATGGGAGACAGTTGAACATCCCCAATTTCTAGTATTCAATGTTGTCATTAAGTTCTGATGATGTAAAAAGAGGAAGATATAATGTTGTGTCCCATCAAGGGTTAATTAAATTATTAGTAGAAAGATCCCTGTGGGATTTTTCTCCCATGGGGTGGGATGAGTTTGTCTTAGCTCAGGAAGTTCAATTGATAGGTACATAGCCTAGTGGTAGGGTCATTATGGAACATGAGGATGTTCCTAGGGAAACTAATAAGAGAGAACACAAGCCTTCCACCTTAGAAGCTTCCCCTGTAGCCAAAAGGGAAGCAACTATGGCATCTAGCACCAAGAACCCTTGTGAAGAAATATTTAATCAAGAAGTTCCTTTTGCATCATGAACTCCTGCAACAACAGAGGGAATCAGAAGCAAAGGAAAATGAAAAGTAAATGAGGAAGTACTGGAAAAAGAGTTGGAAAAGAATCCTAGGTCTATCTCCATAGGATCCAAAAAGAGAAAATACACTGTCACTACTTCCCCTATTTTCCAGTCTCCTGCAACAACCCTTTTCAAGAAAAAGAGAACACCAAAGAAATTTCCTGCAACCACTACATAGACTCTAACAAGAAGATGTACTCAAATCAAAGAGAAAGAACCAGTTCCCTATGGAGATTTTCCTAGTATACCACATGAAGAGATTCCTACCATCCACCTCTTCGAGGAAGAGCAACGACTGAGCGAACCTCATTCCCCAACATTGGGAAATATTGGTAGTCCCCTCTAGGATTACAAAGATGTAGGAGAGGAGGTTCCTGCTAACTTTCAGCATGAGGAAGAGGGTGAGAAACACATAGAAGATACTTATCAAACTCCTGGTCAAGAGGAATGTCAGTGATTGAATGATCTAGCTGCTGTAGTTGACCAATTGGTCAACATTGAACAAAACCATAGTACTTCATGGGAAATGGTAATATTGCATCCATCAGCTATTAGCACAATAGAGAAGGAGGATACTGAGGAGAAGAGTGAAGGAGAGAAAATAAAACAAAGGTCAAAAGACGAGCATGTGCTTCCAACACAACTAGCTTTCCATTCAATTTCTTTGAATTTTTTTTCAAGCATAATCAATATGAGCAGAGTATATGGGAATTAGAAAAGGGGAAGTTGCAGAAGAAAATTGAAAAGCAAAAAAATGAGATACAATTCCTACAAACAAAAAGTAGTAGTTACTGAGATAATTCCCTAGTTAATGGAATTCAAACCACTCCCTAGGGTCTATGCATTATGTTTAGAGGAACACTACCTCATGTTCCAATTAATGAGGTTCACTAGGGACCTTGATCCTAGAATTTCCATCCCATAGGAATTTGTAGATATTTTCCATAAATCCCTCGATTCCATGCAGAATATGTTATGTGAGTTATACCTCCACAATTATTATGTTCCTTCAAAAGGGGATTGGAATCCTCTGTTATTTATTGGGGATGTCTATTTGAAAGCTCTAAAGAAATACAAGGAAAAGGAGAGGGCAATGCCCTTACCCCTTCGACCAGAAAATGGTAAACCTACAGTTATGTACCATGATTGGATGCATATTTCCTATGGTTTCTATCAGCCTGAGGTCAGGGCCAGGACCTTTGAAATGAGAGAATAGGTCTACAAGGAATTTGATAGGTTGTCGTATCAAGAAGGTCAAAGGGCTGTAGAGGGAATCATACAGAGATGGGAGAGACTCCCCATGATTTTAAAGAAGGCTGAACCTCACAGCCTAATCAACTTCAGGGTGACCATGCAACATGTTTCTCGGTATATACATTTGGGGCGATGGGTAAGGCCTGAACTATGGCTCCCCTTGACCTTATAACCCCCTCTTCTCCTATAGCCTTTGTATATCTACATTGACAATGAATTAAATGATAAGTCAGAGGCCAACAAGAATAAAAAATTAGATTAGACTAAAGGATTTTATTGGCATATTGGGAGAACCAGTGGAGGGGAAGAAAATGTGGGGGATTTCAGAATGCTAGCTAGAATAAGAAACTTCTCAGTGCCAAAGGACCAACACTATGTTCAGTAGGGGGAAATGATAGGATAAATATTTTTCATCATGTTAAATCCTCTTAATAAAGTCTAGGGTATCCTTTTTCCTTGTTTACCATGTTTTGTTTCATTATCTTCCAAAAACTTGGTTACTATTTAGGGTAGATTAGTAGTGTGCAGCCACATGGACATTGGTTTAAAGGTTTTTATATACTTTGACATGTATGAATGAATCTTAATTACCTTCCCGAAATGCTATATAATTATGTGGTTAATCTACAATTATGTTTTAATAGGTAATTAACTATTTGGAAAATGAATATGTGTGCGTGCTATGTTGAATGAATGTTGGTTGTTCCTATTTAAACATTTACAATGCAACAATAGTCATCGCAAGAAGGCAGATCAATCATGTGTCTGCATACTCACCTGTGAAGACTCATTCCTACAGTTGAGGAGCAGTAATGAGAGCTAGTTCAGGAGCGTAGTTGGCAATAGCCAAAGGAAGGATTAAGTCAAGATAATGTTCTAGTTATGAGAAGATCTAGGGAGTCGTGGGAGGATTAATTTATTCCTCATGTTTGATGAAGCAATTCTTGTTTCTATTTCTGCGGATGACTTTACTCCTTGGTCATAAATAAGGATCTACCTATTCTTTGTGTGATTGGTTAGTGATAGGTATCCTAATTTATAAATAAGCCCCACTCATGTGTGATAAAGGAGGGGCATTAGTTAATACAATTATTTACAGATAGCATATTTGTGTTCTATTTTATCAGTGTTCATGAGTTCAGTTGTAGTTGCTTTTCATATGAATAAAATGATAAGGTGTTGAATATCTATCTTGAGAAATTGAGTTCTAAATACTCATCCAAGGGGGCCCACTTGGTGAGTAATTCGTAGTAGTGTTATATTTATTTCCTGCAGCTTTTTATTTCAAATTCCAGTGTTCAAACTGTTCCTGCAGCGAAAGCAACAAAATAGTGAAAGCATTGTGAGTTGGGCATCAAGCATTCCCTTCTTCATCATTGTTAGTGTAGTTCAGTTATTTTCCAAATATTTTTTTTTCCTACAGTAGTAAATTGAGTTTTCTTTCAATTCTTCATTTCCTGCAGCAATAGATCAGATTTTCTTTAAGCCTTTATTTCCTGCAACTTCATTTCTAGCGCGGCTTGAGCCAGAACTTAGTGCATATATATTATAGATTCATGTCAAGTAATATGTCTCTATATTGATGAATAAATGAACTTTCATGTTAAGGAGGATAACTGCTCAGATAGGATGTCCAATCCTTGAGTCGAGTAATGAACCTAGTTTTTTATCCCTTTATGAAGGCAAGTAGTGCTTAGGACAACAAATTTCCTTGGTAAACATTAGTGTTGGTTTCTTGGATTCAAAGAAAATCCAAAAAATTGGCACTGATGAGACACCTTATTAAATTGATAAAAATGGTATTCTTTACTCAAATATAGTTAAGCCATCACGATTATTTAAAGTAGTATTGTTTTTTAAACATTGTCATTATTGCATAGATTTTTTGAAAAATATATAGGATGTAAATGAAGATGCATCCATTTACCAATGGTTGAAGAAATGCCAGTGATTCTGATGCAGGAGCATCTAGTTTGTAAGAGAAATCTTGCATCACTAAAAAATATTGTCTAGTTTTCAATAGGGGCTATCTTAGGATAGGGTTATTATTTTTTTAGCAATTTTACTATTTTTAGTAAGATTTTGTTTGAGCACAAATTGTCCCAATTACTTCCTTGGATGTCCATTTTAGATATATAAGCCCACCGACAAAGTTTTATGGAAAGATCAAGTCAGGTTTTGAAGATATTGAATTTTCTATTTTGGCAAGGAGGTACACAAAAATTGAACTTAGTTTTGAAGGCTTTAGAGGCTTTGAAAGGGGGTCAAACTTTGCCTTGGAAAATGGTTTTAAGTTTTAGCTGTAGAGAGATTGGTGGCATTTCTAGAATTGGGTTATAATAGTAAATTGACTCAACATTTTGCAAGTTATGGATTTCATAAATTGGGCAATTGAGACTCAAGTCTTAATACAAAAGGAATAGTGAGAAAAATCACTTAAGGCGGGAAATTGAACCACTGGGAACCAAAATTAGACAATTTCACTTTCTATAATATTCTAAGGCGGTTAATTGTGCTACTTATATAGGGTTGGAGGGGAATTTTAGGGTTCAGTTCCAGAATTGTAGATTGTGACTCTATCTTGCAGATTATTGTAATGAAAATGCTCATTTGGCTATTGCACATGATATTTTCTAATTATTGTAATGTCATTTCATTGAAGATAATAGAAAGCAAGTGTTTCTATTCTTGCCATTGTTATGTTCCTGCAATTTTTTGTTTATTTCTCTATTGTGTTGTGTGTGTTTGGTTGAATAAGGGGAGTATCCTTCATCATATTCGAACAGCTCATCAAAGAAAACCTGCCGCTACTTTTGTATCCTGTTGAGTCAACTCTATGGCTGGGCACTGGCTATGGGGCAGGACATTTGCACCAAGCCCCACAACCATTCACATGCCATTTTTTTAATGTAATATGGTCATACATGCCCCGTTTATAACCTTCGTACCTTCTGACACAAAGATTTTGCAACACTGTCAAAACCATATATATATATATATATAATTTTATTTTTTTCTCTCCACCAATGCAACATTGTGCAAACACTTCTAATAGTTTTTTAAAAGACAATGGCTACAGTTGTAACTATTATGTATTATAATATTATATACAATTTTTATATTATATATTTATTAAATCGTATAAACTATTTATATTATATTAATTAATTTAAATATTTATATTATATATTTATATAAGATACACAAATTTTATATTATTAAAAATATTTGAAAAATAAATAATAAGATAAGTTAGATAATTTTAAAACTTAAACTTTTAAAATAGGATAATGTTTTTTTTTGTTTTGGCGAAAACAGACATAGTCGTTGAACATATATATATATATATATATATATTAAAAATAAAAACTAGTTCAAGGGCTCTACGGGGAAAGAACTAGTAAGAAATCCTTGTTTCCTCACCCAAATACAAAATAGTTGTAGACCTTATGGCAAGACATATTGTCAATTAGTGTTAAAACACTTAGTCATCTAGTGTCAACCGAGCCAGCAAGCATTATGCAAAGTCTCGAGGGATCAACATTGCCCAAGTGACTAGTATCGCTCGAGTGATCAGTATGACCTGAGTGATTTGTAGTATCGCTCGAGTAGACTTCTAGACCCGAGTGACAGTTTGAAGCTGACCTTGCATATATTGTTAAATATCATTTTGTTTATTGCAAGCCGACTTACAGAGTTATTTATTTCGATAAAGATATATATGTAAGATTGTTTTTTTTTATCCAAAGTGTAGAAAGTATGATATATATGTATGAAATGTATGTATATGTTTAAGACATGCGAATGATAGTTTGATTAAAGAGAAGAAGTATTCAAGACGATAGAGTCTCATCTATCACATTCAGGTGATTAGTTATATTCAGAAGGATCTTATTCAATAATCATAGTTGCACAGAGCAGATCATCAACTGGTTCATTCTCATAGGTGGATCATCAAAATCCTTTAACAAGGTGGACCTAACAGTCCTTTCTCTAAATCTCTTAATAGAGTTGTATTACTCATTGTATTGTACAAAATCCTTTAACAAGGTGGAATTAACATTCCTTTCTATGCTCCTAACAGGGTAGACCATTAGAAGTGGTCATTGTAAGCTCTAACGGGCTAAATTTATACTGCAGTACTAAATCTTGTGGGTATCATCCCCACCCCAGTTTTAATTTATTTTGGAAGGTTTCTGGGTAACCAAATATTGTGTTATGTGTTGTGTATGATTCTTTACTTTCGAGTTCTATGCATGCAAATAAATAAGTTAATCTAATTATGGATTAAAAGGATTAAGTTTCATTGGTTCCTGATTCACGCCCCCCCCCTCAGTCACTGGGCACATCATATATTTCCAACAATTGGTATCAGAGCAGTGGTTCTCTTATTAGAAGTTTAACAGCTTGAGAAAAGATCAGAGGCTATGGAAACATACAGACTAGAGAAAGCCATCGAGAATGAAAATATAGATCTTAAAGTGGCCATGGATCAGATCATGAAACTTAAGGAGCAACTCTCTCTTTCCCTGAAAAGAAGAAAAAAATTAGCAATGTAGATGAATGACAAGAACAATATAGAAGAAACAATTGAAGACTTTTGCAAGAACAAAAGTTCTAAAGAAGCTGATGCAGCCATTGAAGACTTACTTACAAAGAATCTCACTTTACATGAAGAAGTCAGAAAGTTGAAAAGAGAATAGGAAATTCACTTAATCAGAATATGAGAAGTCATGGAACTAAAGAACAAAGCAGAAGATAACATAAATATAGAACAAGAAGATAACAAACTACTGAGTACAAGATTAGAAGAAAAAGAAAATGAAATCCAACACTTGTCACTTCAACAAATGGATTTGGTAAGTCAACTCAAAAATGCAACACAAGAAGTTGTCAATCTAAGAACAAAAAATGAAAGACTGCAGAATGATCTCAATATTGAAAAGAAAACAAATGAAAGTATGATGAATTCACAAAATAGCATGGATCAGGCAAAAAAATTCAGACATCATGGACAGACTGGATTAGGTTATACTCAACAAGGTGAATCCTCACAACAAGGAGCTCAAAGGAACAACAAGCCTACATGCAATCATAGTGGTAAGTTAGGGCATACATCAAATAAATGTTGGAACAATGGAAAGTCAAAATTTAATGGTAAATTCTATAGTTGTAACAAACATGGACATAGAGAAAGTGAATGCAAAGAGAAACCTAAGTTTGAAGGAAAATTCTATAAGTTCAACAAACAAGGTCATAGATCTTCTGAGTGCAAAACTAAGAATTGGAATCTTGCTAAACAATTAGCCAAGGAAATTTTTGGTGGGGATTACAACACATGGTACATATGTTGTCATTGTGGTGAAGATGGACACATTGGTGCAAACTGTATGAAGATTCACTTCAGAAAAGGGGATCCTACTAAGAGATGTTATGTGTGCAAGCAACTCGGTCATCTAAGCAAGAACTGTATGAACAGAGAAAAAGTTGATACTGGTTTTGAGAATGGAAAAGCCAAAGTCTCAGAAATCAGAACTTAGATGAGAAAGCAATGGGTGTGGAAATCCTTAGATAATTCAGATCAAAGAAATGAAGGATCTAATAACACCCTAAATAGTGAACTGGGTGGATCTACCGTTACGTAATAGGAATGTAAGGAGATGATTGGAACTATGCAATACAAGCCATCATACATCAGTTCTAGATAAGCTAACAGTCCAAATCCACATATTGATGCATGAGGACATATTATAGTTCTACCCAAGTTACAATGTTAGTAACACCCGAGCTACTCTAGCTTAACCGAGCTAAGTTGGGCAGTATTGAAAATTGGAAAGTTGGTTTCACCTGAGATTCTAAGTGAATCTTAAAGAAACACCCGAGTCATGCCAGCTACTATGTATGTAGCATTTAATGAAATAATCTAACGGTTGAAAATCTCTTATAAATGAAGGACTGTAAATATTATTACTTACAAAGTTTTCAGTTTACAAATCAATTAAGAGCCCTTAGTGAATCAGTGTGAATTTGTGATTGAGGGAAAAGTTTGATCATTTCATCTGAACAAATATGACATCCACTTCCACCAGCAAGGTCAAGAAAGGTTATGAGATGTTGGTAAGAAATGCAATTTGTGATCCGTTGGTGTTTAAGCTTCATCTAGCAATTATAGAGGAGATAGACCTGATGGGAGCTCATTCCCTGATTCCTCTGAAAGTGTTACTGGTTAACGACATCTGAAGCTTCTATCACTACAACATACAGGAGCTTGGAACCATTGAGATGAATAAGGCATATGATGAATTATGTACAACTGGGAGTCTAAAGCTTGAGCATAAGTTCCTCGAAACCAAGGGTTTGACACACATCATGCACATCCCAAGGGATTTCCAGACAAAATAAATGAGATATGTTCTTAGCCGTGTCCACGACATGCACCTGTGGTTGGAACATCCTGTGAAGATCACGAAGCAAATAATTCATAGTGTCATTGGGTTCCCTATGCTAGAAAATTTGAAAGCTACCAAAACCCTAACCCGGGATGACCTAGCTAAGTTAACTCTTGTTGAGTGGGATGGCAGAGGCATGAGACTTAATGGATTAACTGATATGGAATTGAAATTTGGCATTCATGTGATAACCCACAAGATATACAGTTTGAGCAGACCTAACAGTGTTCTGTGTGAAGCTGTTGACCTAGCATACAAAGTGGTGAAGAAGAATCTGGTATTTGACCTGGCAGAATTACAACTTGTCCAGTTGAGAAAGAATATGGAAAACATCCAAGTATCCAAATCCAATTCATTTAATTTTGGCTCTCTACTAATCTGCATACTCTTTTATGTTGAGAAGTTCTTTCGCTCCAAGGGTACAGTAGCATGGAAGAAGGATAGACCAATAATCCATCAGATTAATGAATTCATAGTTGAGTTAGGAGATAACTTTGATAACAATATGGATGGATACTTTGAGAATTTCAAACAGAAGATGTAGAGTAGGTACAAAATTCCCAAACAACTAGTTGAAGATTACAAAGATGAAATATGTTTCCTAGTTGATTGTGATAAGGTTTATATACAA
>MU224884.1:2895945-2909188 GCA_018584345.1 Thuja plicata
TTGTAAATGAACCTGCCAATCCAAAGGCACCCTACTTTGGAACATATGAGGAAGCAAAGAGAAGGATATCTTTGGAGATTGAGATTCCCAAGATATTGAAAAGAGGAAAGAAGAGGCTTGATACATTTAAGAAGTATGGCAAGACCTCTGACTCTCCTACCATCTTTGAGAGTAAAGAGGATACAGTTAAAATAGAGGATGTTTAATCTAAAGAAGAAAATGAAGAGACTGATATTGTACCTCCTCAGAAGAAGAGGAATGCAACACCCAAACAGAAAAAGGAAAAAGGCACCACTCCTGTTATCACCATGAGAAGATCAAGGAGAAGAATTGTACTAGGTAAAGGTGAGGATGATGATGAAGAAGTTGATACTGTGTTTTTCACAAAACCAACACCCACACTTGATCAGAAGATTGAAGAAATGAAAGAAGGAAGAGCTATGATTTCTCTGAAGTCAATAAATTATGCTTCTAGGACTAAGGAAGAAAAGAATAAGATTGAAGAAGCAGTGGTGGAGAAGATGGGAAAATGGAAATATGACCCCTCTGAGTTGAAGAGTTATATGACTGAAGACCTATTCAAGGTAGTCTCCATTCCCTGCAACAATGTAGTCCAAACTGAAATGGACATAAGGGAACATACATTGAAGCAAGTTATGCCTACAATGAAGGGCAAAGAAGTAAAAGAGGCCTTGAGAAAATATCAAAATAATCACACCCCTAGATTCAGGACATTCCAAATATTGAACAAAAACATAGAAGATGTAGTTAAACGTGCCACTAGTGTGGAAATAAATATTTGAGATAAAAGAAGATAATGAGGCAGAAGTACCGAGTACAGACCCTCTAGAATAGGTAAATGATGATACATTACCTAAGGTACAGACTATTGAAGAGTCCAATGTTGAGTAGATTGCAGTTGAGGTAATGGCATCATTACCCCAATCTCCTATCTAGAATATAGTACCTTCGAGCAAGGACAAGGTTGCAGAATCCACATCTGAACAAGTAAAAATAGAGCAACGGGATCCAATTACTACTGAGCCAAGCATGCCTGAGTCGCAGAAAGATAAGGTAGATATTTCTACTACCAGTATTGACTCATCAGTTAACATTGATTCAACAATTGGTACTATAAAGGTCAATGACCTAATTGGAATGAATACTGAAGAAAAGGATGAGGAAGGTAAAGGTAAGGAAATTGTTCCTTCACTGAGTCCTAAGAAAAAAGGAAAAAAAAATTAATAAATATTGATGAGATAGATCTTGATAAAGAAATTGTGATTCCAAATTGGGATCAATCCAGCTTAATGTAGAGAAAATAAATATTTTGGGAGAACTGTGGAAGAAAAGAGCTACACAGCAGAAGCTCCGAAAGGAAAGACAAAGGAATAAAGTACTTGAAGATGTCAAAGGCATATTTGTAGATGCATTCCAGATTGAATTCAATGAGAGTGACTCAATAATGGACCAACTTGTTGACATTTTCCATGAGTTCAACACAGATATGAATGGTCAAGAGAAGTTACTCGAGAAAGTAGAGAAGAAATTTGAGAACAAGGTTCTAGAAAACATTGCAAAGAAGATTGCAATTGACCAGGTGTAGCTTACCAATATCATTAGCACTCTAGAAACCACCGTGGCCAATGTGGTAGCACTGTTTGTAAATTTGAGTGACACCTCTAACTCTACTATGGAGATCGAGAACAAGATAGTGAAGATTGATGCAGACATGAAGGAAAGTGCAAGGCAGTTAGCACTTGACCCGAGCACCAGTTCAGCTCACTTCATGAAGATCAAGTATCTTACTGATCTACAGGATAAATTGTTGAGAGAAGAAGCAAGAACTAGAGAATCACTTACAACAATCCAAAGCCAACTCCTACCACACATGGATGGAATAAAGAAACACATAACACATGCAAAGACACTCATTCATGACAACAATTTCTCAGTTGCAGAGCTAATGATAGAGATGTCTGCAGAGCTACAAGTTGAATTGCACATCATGAAGGTTCTACACGACAGTTGGGACAACACTTTGTCTCAGATTTTGAAGGTATATAGTGATTTCCTATTCTACTTTGGAATAACCTTGTAAATATCACTTTTGGTATTTTTGTCAAAAACAAGTGGGAAATATCATTATATTGTAATAAAGGGGAAATATCATTGAGGAAACACATGTACAATGAAAAATGTAGAAAATATAATTTACAAAAACAAATTTTGAAAAACTCAAGAACAGAGTCAGTTGGACCCGAGTAGCAGAAGCAGTGTCAAAACCCAAGCAGACAATAAGGGGGAGTTTTGACATATCAGACAAAGAATTCAATGATAAGTGTTTTTCTCACTGATGCCAAAGGGGGAGATTGTAGATCTTATGGAAAGACATATTGTCAATTAGTCTCAAAACACTTAGTCATCTAGTGTCAATCGAGCCAGGAAGCATTATGCAAAGTCCTGAGTGATTAGTATTGCCTGAGTGATCAACATTGCCCAAGTGACTAGTATTGCCCGAGTGATTTGCAGTATCACCCAAGTGACATTTTATCACCTGAATAGACTTCTGGACATGAGTGATAGTTTGAAGATGATCTTGCATATATTGTTAAATATCATTTTGTTTATTGCAAGCCGACTTATAGAGTTATTTATTTTGATAAAGATATATATGTAAGATAGTTTTGTTTTATCCAAAGTGTAGCAAGTATGATATATATGTATGAAATGTATGTATATGTATAAGACATGCGAATGGAAGTTTGATTAAAGAGTAGAAGTATTCAGGACAACAGAGTCTCATCTATCACATTCAGGTGAAAATTCAAAAGGATCTTTTTCAACAATCATAGTTGCACAGAGCAGATCATCAATCGATTCATTCTCATAGGTGGATCAGCAAAATCCTTTAACAAGGTGGACCTAACAGTCCTTTCTCTAAATCTCTTAACAGAGTTGCATTACTCATTGTATTGTACAAAATCCTTTAACAAGGTGGACTTAACAGTCCTTTCTATGCTCCTAACAGGGCAGACCATCAGAAGTGGTCATTGTAAGCTCTAACAGGATAAATTTATACTGCAATACTAAATCTTGTGGGTATCATCCCCATCCCAGTTTTACTTTTTTTGGAAGGTTTCTCGGTAACCAAATATTGTGTTGTGTGTTGTGTATGATTCTTTACTTTCGAGTTCTATGCACGCAAACAAATAAGTCAATCTAATTATGGAAACAAACAAGTTAATCTAACTATGCAAACAAATAAGTTAATCTAATTATGCACATCATATATTTCCAACAATAGAATAGATATCAAAGTTCAACATTAGCACTAAACCGAGTGCCAAAATATGCAGGAAGTAACATCATGGAAAAGCATGTAAAGGTTTTTTACAATTGCACCAAATTTACACCATCCACGACATTATACAAAGACTCAAAAATTCTAAAATACGATAATCCTTTAGCATAGTAATCAAAATTTTGTGAGACCCCATTTGGCTAAATTATAGCGTGAACATTCAAAACAAAAATAGGCACTAAGAATTTCACTATTCTTCCATTGGTGATGTTAGTAATAACTAAGAGGGGGGAGGGCGAATCAGTGGCCTCAAAAATATTTTAATTAATCAACCCAAAAACCTAGTACCAAAATATTAAGCCTCTAGTTATCTTCATTCCTAAAAGATGTATGCCTTCAAATATACTTATCAAATAACTACTACTTGGAGAGCTCTATCAAACCTTATTCTTAATGTTTACCGAATAGCAGTCTTTTAATTTACTGAAAAATAGTAAATATCTTAGTGTATACCGATCAATCCAGATTAGTTATGTGTAATGAAAAACACTAAAGTAATCACTCATAAACATATTGACACATGTATTTTTAACATGGAAACTCTGTTAAGGGAAAAACCACTTGGGACTAATAACCCAAAATTTTCACTCTTCTGAAATGAGCTCGGTGAAGAGCCAACCCTATTAAAGGTTACAAACACACTGTTAGGTGTGACCTTGTTAAAGGATTTAAAAGATTAGTTTGTCACTTGATATCAGGCATTTATATGCTACCTTCCTTGTCCAAACTCTTCTGGGTTGTGAAATGGTATCTGGCATCTCATGCTATCTTCCTGATCAAACTATTTGATACTCCTTGGGATGTATCTCAATATAGAAAGGATCTTTAAATCCTACTCGGTTAAGAGACTTTCTAAATCAATGGTTAAACTAAAACAGTATGATTTGTTCACATATACAACTTATACTTGAAGTTTTTCAGATCTATTGTAAGCTCATTAAACCATTTTGATCAATATATCTTTTCAATACCTTTTCTCCACTTTTGTTTCTACTCGGTGATGCTATGCTCTATTGCTCGGTGTCCACAAAAATCTTTAGCTCTTTCCTTAGCTTGATTGATTAGGACTGTATGAAGTTGTTCTTCATTAGTTTCTCTTTAGCATCCTATTTTTCATTCACTCCCCTTAATTCACAATGAATTAATTTGTCTCTTTATAGACATGATATCACCATTTCTCTCTTCTTGATTTTCTTGTTCTTGGCATGATCCGCAATCTTAGCTAATATTGATTTAAAGCATAACTCATGTTTTATCTCATAGAAATCTTCTTGCCAACTGGATAAAACAACCTTAAATCCTTTACTTATCTTTGGCTTTATCTTGTTGATAAAAACAATGATAACAACCAGTTAAGTCTACTATTAGCTCTTCCAGCTAGATATTTTATCATTTCTAAACTCCAATTAACTTTAATATTTTAAATCTCTAATAGTTTCGGTCAACACTTCCGTTCTCCTCGGGCTACTCTATCAGGGTTGTCTGTCCTTCGAGCTTCACTGCAAAGTTTGGCTCATCGGTTAACATTGTAATTTTGGCTATCGGTAATGCTTGTGATTCTTCTCTTCAGTAATGCTTGTCAGTTTCTTTGCTTGGGCATCACTATGACTTAACTTTCAGTGATCTCTATCTGTCGGGTTCAACTAGTCATCGGTGTTTGAAGTCACTCAGTGAATGCTTGTCTTTTATGCATTACTGAAAGCATAATCTTTATCTCTCTGATTCTCTAAAGTCTATGACACTTTTTTTTATAACCGATCAGATTATATCAAGTTCACATCAATGACAATACAATGCATTAATTGATTTAATGTCTTGTACTATCTTTCTGCATTTCGGTGATCAACTTAACATCTTCAAACATTCAATCAGTTTCATCTCATTAGGTGACCCGTAGATAGAATCATTAGATTCCACCTCCAATCCCTGATGGGTATCCTGAGTATGTACAACACCAGATGCTCCCCAACCATCGATATTTTCTACACTCTCACCATGATCCACAACAACAGCAGACACTCACTTGACCTAGGTCTAGCATCCCGACCCCACAATATGCCAAACAAAGCCATGGCTGTTGCCTGTGACACACAACCTACTCCATGTCATCATAATTTAACCCACTCCTGTCTGTTTAGAATTTATAATAGTCGTTAAATTTTCATTTACCTGAAAGCACGCCTCCATTATGCACAACACAATATCTCTGCCATCACAACCTATATTAGATAGAAAGTCTGTTATGTTATTCCCCTCCCGCAGTGCATGTGACAATTGGCACTTATCAAATGAATCTAAAAGTTTCCAAATTTGATTGAAAATGTATGCCAAATGTCAGTTATGACTTTTCCTATTGATATAGGCCTAAATAGTCAAAAGGGAGTCACCTTCCACGTGAATTTGATCAACCTTCAATTTCTTTTCTAAAACTAACCCTTCCAACAAGGCCATTGATTATGCCACATTATTTTTCCTAGGTGGAATGGAAGAAGACTTAACTGCAACTGGCTCCCCATTATGGTTTCTTAAACAAATGCCAATTCCTGATTGCCCTGGGTTGCCTCTCGAGGCAGCATCAAAGTTAAGTTTGATTATATTATGACCTGGTGGTATCCATTTAACCTTTGATCTATCCACTCCCTTCTTATCATTTCCATTTACAAAAATCTTGGGCAGCGAGATATATTTACATTCCTTAAGGATTGCATTATCCCAATTTGAGAATGTAAACTGCGAAGTGCAAAATTTTAAAATTTGCATTAACTACTTCAGATATTTTTTTTTGATACTGGTAGTAACCGCCTCAGCAGTGGATAAGGAATTTATGAAGATTCATTTGTTTTTCTCCCACCACATAGCCCAAACAATTAAGGATGGTGAACACTTCCAGATTGGACCTAATAAAGCATTAGGATAAAGCATAGGCCAAGAGTCAAAGCACTCCCATAGGGTATTAGGAAGTGGCATTGTAACTTAGTTTATTCAGAATAAATTTCCAACAAACCTGTACAAAATCACATTGGAGGAAAAGATGATCCGCATCTTCTAATTCCCTTTAACATAAAACACAACTAAATTTCTATGCAATACCTAACCTTTGAAGCCTATCACTTGTTAGTGGTTGTTTTTTAAGAGAAAGTCATGAGAAACAACCAACTTTGGGGAGTGTGGTATTGTTCCAACATAATGAGTATGCTCTTTGTCTGGTTTGACCTATTTGCACTCTTTGAATTGCTGTATATCCTTCACTAATTGTATACCTGACATCCTTTGCCAGGGCCCACACCAATGAATCATCCTTATTCTGTAAAAACACTTGCCTTGGATATGTTAACTACTTGTAGAGTAACTTCAATGGTTCAGATTCAAGAACAAACCCTGGATCTTTCCATCCACATGATCCACATAATGGATAAGTTTGACTCCCCAATGACATTTAAAGATCTGCACTACATCTACAAAGTCTCTGACCATTCCAAGTGGAGGGAAACCATTCCATGAGTCATCCCAAAAATTTACACGTTGGCCATTATTGAATTCCCAAGTAACATATTTTACTATTAATTCTCTAGAACCAGACATAAAATTCCACACCTCAGACCTTTTTGGAAGAGAATATGTAGAGATTATTCAATTAGGATCCTGAGAATCTAGATACTTAGCTTGCATTATTTTACACCAAGTGTTTCTTGGATTTTTCATCTTCTGCCAGACCAACTTACCTCCATAAGCTTTGTTTCGAATGGCCAAATCATGCAATCCTACCCCACCCATTTTCTTTCCCATAGACATCTCTTTCAAAGATATCAAAGGCATTTTCCTCTCATTTTTCATGTTGCTAGACCACACAAATTTTGTGATAATTTGTTTAATTATACCAGCTAGTTCTTGAAGAAAAAATAGGAAGTAATTTGGAATCGCTGAAAGGACTGACCGAACCAGAAGAATTTTCCCCAAGAAAGAGAGCCATCTCACCTTCCATGAATACACTCTAATCCTTATTCTATCCATAATTGTTTTCCAATATGTGGACTTATTGATCCCCACAAAGAAAGGAATTCCCAGATGTATTGATGGGAGAAGTTCTTGCTGAAAACCAAGAATCTTAATAATTTTAGAGCCAATAATCTCATTAGTAAAAAAGGTGTAAATCTTGGATTTTGGAGCACTGATTAGCTGGCCAGATGCTAACGTATACACATCTAAAACATTTTTGATAATTTTAGCTTCTTGAATTACAACATGTCCAAATAGCAAGGTGTCATCAACAAATAAAGAGTGGGTAATAGAGATTTGAGGTTCTGGAATTTTATCTCCTAGCTAGAGATTTTGTGCATGCTTCATTGAAATCAGCCGACTCAGAGCCTCTGCCATAATAATGAAAAGTGAAGGTTAAATTGGATCACCTTGTCTCACCCCTTGAGAATATTTGAAAAAACCTGTCGGAACCCCATTAATAATCACTGAGAAGGTCTCTCCAGAGATGCAAGCCATGATCCATTTACACCATTTTTTAGAAAAGCCAAGTTTTAAAAACACCTTCATAAAAAAAGACCAGTTTAATCTATCATACTCTTTCATCATGTCTAGCTTCACAACAAAGGATGGTATCTAATGGGCATTGATTGAGTGTAGCACTTTATGGACCACCAACGCACCCTTTGGAGTTTCTTTTCCAAGGACAAAACCTCCCCGCTCCAAGGAAATGATTTTCGGCAAGATTTTCTACAATCTCATGTAAATGGCTTTCGCGAATATGTTAGATATTATGTTAAAAAGTGAGATAGGCCTGAAATCTGCAAAAGTTTTGGGGTTTGCATTCTTGGGGATCATAGCTATGTTTTTCATGTTGAAGTTTTGCAAAATAGATCCATGTTTTCTTGATTCTTCAATTGCTGGAAGAAGATCAAATGCAATGAAATCCCAACATTTTTTGAAAAAAATTGTTGTGAACCCATTTAGCCTCAGAGCCTTATCTACTGGTAAGGAAAAGACTACCTCCTTAATCTCAAGAAGGGAAAAGGGCATCAACATATTTGTATTATCATGGGGAGTCACTAGCTCAGGAATTACTGATAAAAGATTATCCACTACCTCTGATTCTAGAGGAAGACCTTGGGGAAAGGAAAGCAAGGTCTTGAAAAAGGAAAATCCTTCCATCTGAATGTCTTTGGCCTCCTTCAATACTATACTAGAATTAGCAGAATGTATTTCAAATATTGTATTGGATGCTTGTCTTTGTTTAACTGATAAGTGAAAAAACTTTGTATTCTTGTCTCCTTCCTTAAGCCAAAGCTCTCTAGATTTCTGTCTCCAGAACTCCTCCTCTCTGCCACAAAGTTCCTCCCACTCTGCCTATCATACTTTCTATTTTACAAAGACATCCATAACTAATCCATGTTGGATAATATGCCAATTAATCTACTCACTTTTCATTGATACCTTTTTCCTTTTGAGAGAAGATATTCTTGAACACATGTTTATTCCAACTTTTGATTTTACCCTTCAGGTATTGAAGCTTTTTGTAAAGTTGAAACATTCTTGAACCTCTCTCAAAGGGGGCACTAATCCACAATTGTCTAAGTAATGGTAAAAAATGTGGATGTCTGTACAACATATTCTGAAACTTAAAGGAGGGTTTAGATCTTTTAATGGAAGAATCCATAGAGATATTAAAAAGCACCGGGAAATTATCTGAACTTGTCAATGGTAGGACTTCTATTTAAACATCAATTTTTAACAACTTCCAACAATGAGAGAAAAAGAATCTGTCCAAGCATTCTGCAATATGCAAAAAACCTACTCTTCGATTCGTCCAAGTGAATTTTCCATTTTGTGGAATGACATCAAGCAAATTTTTATCCGATATAAAATTTTGAAAGTCTTCCATTACTCTAAAAGGCGGACAGATTCCACCTTGTTTCTCCTCATGAGCCACAATTGCATTGAAATCTCCTCCAAGAATAATGTTCATCTCTACATGCTCCTAGATTAATTGAGAAATTTGTCTCCACAATTGATGTTTCTAATTATTTGAAGAGGGACCATAAACATTAATCACCAAGAAAGATAGTTCAAAGTGCTTAAATTTCATCAACTGCCAATTTGACTTATTTTGTAAAGGCTGACCAATCACTATTTTTGGGTTCCAAATCATAGTAAGATCACCTGAATCTCCATTTCCTTGTGAGTGTTCAGCTTTCCACAAAATCCACTTTCCAATTGTCTTCTGAAATGACTCCATTGATAATTTAGTTTCTTGCAATAGGACTATGTCTGTTAACGAAGAATCCAGTTGCTGCTTGATCCTATGTCATTTTTCAGAGGCATTAATGCCACCTCTGACATTCCATGATAGTATCTTCATTGATCCTGAGGAGAACACTTGGTTCTCCTCGTAATTCTTTTGGTTGTTGTAAATTTCCCATCAAATGTTGATTGCATCCCTGGTGCAATTTCTTCCTTGGTTTTCATACTCTTTGGCTTTCACCCTCGTGTCTTTGGGGTCTTAATGATGACATGTTTCTCTTGCATTGGCATCTGTATGATAGAAATATTTTGAGATAAATCAAAATTAGAACCCCTTACTACCCCCTGGCATTGGTTATTATTTAAGTCCTCAATGTTGGGATGTAGATCCTCTTCTAAACTACCTTCCCCTATCATTAACTTTGGATTCATATCTTCCAAACCATCCTTAGAAAGCCAGCACTGCCCAAATGAAATCTCATCTTGAAATACTTCTTGACATGCCAAACCTTTCTGACCCCCTGTGGGCTGAACTTGACCCTTAGCCAAATTCATCTCCTGTAGCTTCCACGAAATAGGGATTGGATGAGGAGAAGTGGCTAAAGAATGGATAAAAGCTTCTGAGTTAGACTCAATACATTCTAGTCTTGTGTGAGCAACTTCCTCCAAAATTTTGACATTAGAATTCTGTCCTACTCCAAAATCATGGCAAAAAACATCTTCCTATTGAGTGATTTCATCAAAACTCTTACTTTCTATGTAAATAGAGAAGCAATCCGCTACTTTGATGATTTCTGCCTTAGTTGGTTTAGTATATTTGGATTTCTTTTGCAGCTCACAGAGCATCTCTTCCCAAACGATTGGCTTTTCTAAATTATACTTCGTAGTCAACATTGGTTCTTTAAATGACACCCCATTAGCTGCCACATACTCATCACCATCCTAATCTATAAAAGTTAAAAGATGTTGCCTTTGATGAAGATTCACTTTCCCTGAAAACCTTCCCATTAATAATGAGAAAAAATTCCTCAAGAAAATGCCTATATTTTCTTTATCTGTGTTTTCCCGAGAATTTATGATCCCCATCCCAGGAGTTTGATAGAATGACTGGTCTGCATCTTGATATTGATCCTTTTCAACAGACAAATTCTCAAATTGTGCTATGTATTTAAGAGGATCTGTGCTACGATCACAACATACCTCAACAGATTCCATAGATTTACCCACTATTTTACCACACTGATTTGTGAAATGACCCAATCTATTTTGAAATTTGTCTATATCTATTGCCTCCTCAATCTTAATCTATTGTTGCCAGGAACCCAATTTAGATTTCAATAAAATGCTTGAAGGGACTGGCTTTGTAGAGGAAACAAGAATACATATTCTAGAATCCAATTGGGGAAACTCATGTGGAATAAGATCGTGCTTTATGAAAATGACAATCTGATTAGCAATGATCTCAAGTAACTCTGGATCCCTGTACTCAAGCGGTAATTGGGAAAAGGAAATCCACTTTGGGTAAAATTGACAAAGTTCTGAGTCTGCCTTGAAATTGGGGACCCAGACCATCGTAAATAAAACAAAACCATTGTAGAACCACCCCTTCTCTTTGTGAACTCTATCCCTTGATTCTTTGGAATAAAAAATAGCAATGAAAAATTTGGAGACAACATCCAAATAGAAATTATGTCACATTCCCACCCGATAATTTTTAGCCCAATTACTAATATCATTTATCAACAAAGTTCGGTTTTTGAACTTACCAATTAGCACATTAGTCTGGAGAAATTGAACATGTGGCTCAATTTGTTGATCCAGGAAGACAACCACTTATTCTCTACCCTTTTCATTCTACGCCTTATTATTTTGAAAATTGTCTGCAAGTATAAGTGGGGGCTTCTTTTGTCGCCAGATAAATTTGGGTTGTTGTTCTTTTGCTATCTTTGATAGTGTTGGATTGAGGGGAGCTCTCAGCTTCTTGATATTCTGTTGCTGGTTTGAATTACTTTCTAGGCACGAGAGATCTGAGCAAAGCAAAAAAATTTGAACCGGGGGACCTGGAGGTGTCCCAAAACAAATTTCCAAGCGATCCTTTGTGGGATTGATAGTCTCATGATTTCCCTGCTTACTTGGATCTTTCGGAGCTTTAGTGGATTGTTGCAAAATCTTTTCCCGCCCAGCAGAAGGGTTTGAATTTTGAATTTGAAAACCCTTAGATGCTCCTTTTCTTGATGTTTCACCTATCTCAAAACTTGTCAATCCCCTAAATGGTGGTAGATCTCGTAAATTCCCAACCTTCTGCAAAGACCGCTGATTTTTTTGACCCACCTTTGTCTTTTCCTGCACTCTGAATTGCGGGTTTATGAAAAATGGATTTGCTGGCTGAACCACAATCTTCCCTAAAAAAATCTTGAAGTCATCACTATCGATTCTATTTTTGGTGGAGAATGCATGCTTCTGGAAGCCCTTTTCTATGGTTGGACATATGGTGTGTGCCTAAAAATGTCGTTGAAAGAGACCTCTGATTCGCCTGCCTATGCACCTGTCTTCAACCTGTTCTCAACCTGTCACCCTACCAAAATGTTAGTAAACCTCTTCGTGCCTGCTATACTTCCTTGCCCGCGACTTCCATTATAGGCCCCGTTTGGTTGGGGAATTGGAATTTCACTCAAAACTTGATTGTTTTGAAATTCTGGTTTTGCATCTGCCAGTTATAATTTGGACCGTTTGGTTGACTGGAAGACGGATTAGTCAATCCATCTTCTTCGTTTGGTTGCCAATTTCAAAATCGGAATTGGAACTGACAAATTCCAACTTCCGCATTTGGTTTAACAATTTCGAATTGGAATTGGAATTAGACACTCCATGCTCTATGTTTGGTTCTACATTTCGAATTGGAATTGGAATCCGACAAAGACTATAATTTTATTATTATTATTTAATAATGTTTAATTTAATGTTGTGATTTATTTTGTCCATTTATTTATTTATTTTATTTTGAGTTTTTTTTAATTGCTATTTTTTTTAACTTTTTCTAATTTAAGATCATTGATTGCTTTATTTTCTAGAAAATACACAACTACACAGTCATAGACAAAGTTAAAATATATTAACATCTAAAGAACTTTTTGGCTACTATATTTCCTTTTCTTCCTTAATTAGCTAACATTTTATGAGCTTCAACTATCCTCTAAATTATTGGGTGTAAATGACTTTTTAAAGGGTGAAACTATTCGCGGAGAAAACTAGTTTGCGATAGCTCACTTGTTGCTTGAATTAGTTTTTATTACTATGTGTAGTAGCACGTCTACTTTTCTTTTAGACAACTATTTTTTTATGCTTATGCTCATAAAAATAAGTTGATCTCATTTCTACTAATTATTAGATTATATTTTAAATTTATATGAAATATCATATTCAATCTTTCACAAATGACAAATATATCATATTTTGTTTTTCTTTGCACTTAGAATCAAGTTTAATTGATGTCCAGGATCTAGAATTTGATGTCCAAGATCTACATGAATGATATGGTAACAGACAGGGTGATTGTAAAGTTCTATGACATCGAGACTATATACCAAATAAAATTAGGAATGCAGAATGGTATTGTAAGGATTGGTTGGA
>MU224884.1:2921194-2948336 GCA_018584345.1 Thuja plicata
TGCAAATAAAGAGATTTTGTCAATAGTATAAATTTTGTTCCAATAAGAAGCCTAGATCAAGTAATTAGTTTAATGTATTATCGATCACAATAATCAAAATAGCCAGAACATCCCCAACATAGCTTTGATGGTTAGATGTATCGACCATAACTTTTGGTTAGTGTCATGAAGAACATTCAAGTGTTTAGAAATTTGACCAAAAACTTGACAATACTAGTGCATAGAAATCTGACAATGCTTGTGAATAGAATTTTTGTAAACAAACTAATTGCTGGACAACTATTTGATCTTTTCAAATAGAGATCCGTATAACATTGATTCCATAACCTTTTCTAGCCACCTCCTCGCATACTAAGAATGGAAGCATTATAAGAATGAAGTAGAATGTCTAAGATAAACAGAGGAATGCATACAATTGAACCATTAGAGATGTTGTGTCAATAATTTGAATGAAATATGGAATCATGTAACCTATTTGACAAAATGCCTTGAAGGCATATGAGTGTGCAAAAATGAGCGTTGTGAAGAAATTGCCACCATTTCCCAGCACACCAAGCGGTCTGAATATCCATCAAGGCAATAGGGATTTTATCAAATGTTTTGGCCACTATTATCATGACAGACATGTATACATCCATTGTTTTCTCTGTATGTGTCGAGGAGGAGCTTTTTGAACAAAGCATCAAACTCATCAAAATTATAATAAAAGAGGGTTGTAAAAAAAAATACCACAGAGAAAATGTTTCTACTCATTTTGCAAAATGATTTCTAAGGAACAATGAGACGCGTATAAGTGGTGCTAAAGATTAAATGATTCATTGATCATAGTTGTGAATTAGGTGGTTGCTTTTGAAAAAATCATTGGTGTTCTTCTAGTTGTTGGAAGGCATGTTGATTTTGCTGGGGGTGAGTTCGTTACTGAATGATAGTTTCGTGATGTTAAAGCAAGAAAAATCTGTGGGCACTAGGTGAATAAATGGAACCCGTCTCCCTGCTAACATTGCTATTCATGTACCTTCTTAGCCCAGCACTACATTACATAACATGGAAACTTCCCAAGGAAAAGGGCCAGTTTGTGTGACGGGGGCCTCAGGGTATATTGGTTCTTGGTTGGTTATGGGGTTGCTTGAGAAAGGATACATAGTTCATGCCATAGTTAGAGACCCAGGTAATATTCTGGAAATCTACAAATTAAGGAGCAATAGAAAAGAGGCGTAAGGCATAATAGGGGCTGTATACAAAGAAAGAGAAATAGGTCCACACACAAGTTGGTGAATGCATAGTGTATGAAAAGTATAGAGTCCCATGAATGTGAGGAGAGGGAAAAGGCACCCAAGGTAAGTGTGAACAAAGAAGTAGCACATCAAACAAAACCAAGTATGAACTGGAAAAAGAAACCAGCGCATAGGCATAGAGAACGCATGGGTATGTTGAGATTCAATAGTTTCTCCCATACTTGGGACTCACAATAGCAGGAGGAACAAAAAATGAAGCAAGGAGACCCCAGCAACTCACAATAGCAGTGGTAACATGCAATGAAGGTGCCCTTGCAACTCGCAACAACGGCAGGAACAACAATGAAGCAAGGAGACCCCAACAACAACAACTCAAACCCTAGAAATGGCGCTCATTTTGCAAACCCAAAATGGCACTAGGTTTTGCAAACCCTGAAATGAGAATGCCGCTCTTTTGCAAACCCTGAAATGAGAATGAGAAGACCGTGGACCCAACGGACACCATAAAATGGAGTTAAATCAACCAAAACCCAAATTTAATTTCAAATTCCATCTATTTGGTGGGAAGATGGTGCCGCCCATTTTTGGGGCAAATTCAGGTTTCATCCACCAAAACTGGATATGCGTCTTTAGCAACCAAACGATGGTTTTGGGGGCAAAGCCAGAAGTCCCACACCCAATTCTGGTCTAATTCTGCCAAACAAATGGGGCCTTACCATTCCTCTCATCCCTTGATTCTTCATCTATTTGTTGTGTAGTAGCATTTATTTTTTATATGATCTTTGAATTGAAAACCTAATATTATAATGGTATTCTTGATATGTCTACATGTTACTATTGTTAATTGTTACCCTCTTGGCAAGTATGGGAAATCATGAAATATTGTATTCTTGTATAAGAGTACAATTATAGACAATTTTAAATAGCTATATTCTTGTTATTTCTATGTTTTAAATGACACAAATAGACAATTTTAATTAAACCTTGATG
The DNA here is from genome assembly GCA_018584345.1 of Thuja plicata. Taxonomy (NCBI): domain Eukaryota; kingdom Viridiplantae; phylum Streptophyta; class Pinopsida; order Cupressales; family Cupressaceae; genus Thuja; species Thuja plicata. Next base: position 2,923,420 of record MU224884.1, read on the forward strand.
CACTAAAAGAAACTAACAAAATTATTATATCTACTTTATGATTAATTAAACTCTAATGCACTATAAGAAACTAACAAAAATTTTATATCATATTTTATGAAGAAGAGAAGCAAAAGTCATCTACAAAATAACAATAAGATAAAATGATATAAAAATTAAATAATAAGACAAGTTAGGGTAATTTATTTATTTATTTAATAATTGCTATCTCAAATTAATTTAATATGTTTGATTCTATTTTCTTAAAAAACATAAATCACAAGTTAATTCCACTTATCCACAATCTCCATAACAAGATGATCCAAGTTGAGTATATTTTGCAAAATTGAACACAAATCTCAACCTATAATTATAAATATACTTTATACTTTTGTTCCTAGTTAATTTAGTACAACTTATATTGATTTGAACACCATTTTTTACTTATTATATCCCTAATCATTAAAGTTCAATAAGATATTTTTTCCAAACTATAATTATAAATATACTTTATACTTTTGTTCTAGGTTTTTGAATTTAGTACAACTTGTTTATTTAGTTAATAGTAGCATAGGCATGAGCAATGCCAATTTATAAATATGAATCATAATATAAACATAATGTATTATAAATTATAAAATATATATAATAATAATAAAACTATAATAATATTTTGAAATTTCCTTCTCTTGATTAAATATTTGATTTGTTCCAATAGTCCTTATTATGAATTATTAACTTTTTATGGATTAAAAAATTATATAAAAAATTAATATTTATCTATTATTTTATTATTATATAATCAACCCCTTTCTAATTATTCTTTTAAATTTAAGTATAGATTAATTTAAAATAATATCATAGTTTAATTTATATTAGATTAATTAAATACAATATATAACATAATATAGAATAGTTATTATAATTATAATAAAATAAATTTACATTTTAAAATATATTTAATTATTAATAATAGATATAATATATTAGATATTCAATATTATATATATTTTAAAATACTTGGATAATTTGTAGAGTGCAAATTTTAATCCTTTAACAAATACAATATAAAATAAAAATATATAAATATAAAATAAATATTATATTATAATATAGGTGTACATGAGAAAATCCATAAAGAAAGAAAAACCACTTTTTTACAATTCAGATAGAAGGTACAAAAGGTACAAAGGTTATAAATGGGGCATGTATGACCATATCACATAAAAAAGAATTGGCATGTGAATGCGTGTAGAGCCCCGTGCAAATTTCCTGCCCCATAGCCAATTCCCTATGATGACATTACATGCCACTACCATGGTCTCGACATGGACAAGTATCCACCACCACTTATTATGTGAATGCTTGTGGAGCCCCATGCAAGTTTCCTGCCCCATAGCCAATTCCCTATGACTGCATTACATGCCACTACCATGGTCTCGACATCGACAAGTATCCACCACCGCTTATTATTTTCTGCCCTGGACAAGAAATGTGAGTACACATATACTTCATCCAAAAACTCCTCCATAGATCTTATATACGTCTGGAGGGCCAAAAGAAGAGCCTTAAATTTGGGTGGTAAATGAAGAGGGGATTGTTGAACTATAGTTTTATCCTTGACGCAAAATATTGTAAAAATGAAGTGGCAAATAATGTTCTTTTACACATGGAAAAGAGCAGTGCTAATTAGGTGGAAATGGAGTCATCATGGCAGTTGGTATTTGAATTCTTGTACTGCGATTCAAGCACATGAGTTAGCTCATAATGGATATGGATATGCCAAGAAGTTGTTTTTTGTGCAGTAAATCTGGTGCATATTTATAAAGAAGGGTTTGTGTTCAAGCGAAAAAAGGTCTTTTCTATCTTCAAATACTTACAGAGATAAAATGGGTTTTGAATAAATGAGAAGGATTTTTGAAAGAAATTCCAAGCTAGTCTTCTTTGTTTAAAGATTCATTTTTTTACATCTTATTTCCTTTTGTACAAGATGAACTATGAAGAAAGTATAAATATATACCCATTCCGTTCTTGATTCTTTAGCAATGGTCACACATTTATCAAGTTTATGGGGACTCATTTTAGTTTGTCTGTTAATACAATTTTTGATTCTAGTTGCACTTGACAGTTGTAAAATAGTTCGGTTTCAGAACCATTTCTCTTGCACAGTTTGTTTTTTCAACTTGATCGAAAGACTTTTCTTTGAAGACCGAAAAATCATGTGGAGGATATGAAATGTTATCAAAAAGTTTATGGTTATTGTAAATTAGTTTCATTTTGAACTGATATTGAAAATAGTTACAAAATTTGATGTAACTATACATAAGACAGTGATTGTAAACATACTTTGTATATTCCTATATAAGGGAATATGCCTGTGTAAAATGTGTGTGTAATACATGCATATTTCTTTGTGTATGAAATACATGATTGGGACCTTGAAAGAAAGATCTTAAAATTTTTTTTATGCATAGATGCGTGTATATGCAGCATGCAGTTATATATGTAAGTACTTTGAACACAAATACTTTGTAAAGGTAAGAAGGGTTGAAGCCCAATTAGTTGAAGCTGCTATTGTAAAATGAGTTTTTTCTCAATAAGAATTACAGGTTCCATCAGAGTGTTTTTTCTCCCTATGACGAAACCGAAAGGCTTTTGAGGGTTTCCCACTCAGAAGAAATCACGTGTCTCTCTCTTTTGTGAGTTGCATTTATTTTATCAGATATCTTGCATTTATAGTTATATAATTATTTTATGGATGAATGTTGTTTATGCATATCAATTCCAGTTTAAGAGGGATAAATTTTTTATAAATATCTTTTTTTCCCTGATTCACCCCCCCCTCTCAAAACAACATCTACTTCCAACAAGTGGTATCAGAGCGAGGGTTCCTTCCTAGGTCTGCCTATAGGAACTGTTCTAGGGACATTGGAAGTATAAATGGCACAAGTTGAAGGTGCCTTTCTTAATCATGCTCCATTATTTGATGGTAATGATTATGATTTTTGGAAAGTTATGATGGAAGCTTTCATACATTCTTTAGATGTTAGAATGTGGTATGTAGTTATTTCTAAGTATATTGTTCCAAAAATAGTACATACTAATCCAAATGATAAGCTTACATATGAACTAGACAAAAGGAAATATATTCTCTTCTATGCGGTCTTACTAAAGATGCGTTTGCTAAAGTAGTATATTGTCAATCTGAAAATGACATATGGGTTAAATTAGAGACCATTTATCAAGGAGATGAAAAGGTCAAAGAGTCAAAACTTTTAACTCTCAAAACACAGTTTGATAATCTAAAGATGAGTGAAGATGAAAATATAGCAACTTATTTCTTAGGAATTGCTAAAATAGTAAATGCAAGACGAGGTTTAGGAGAACATATTGAAGAATGTGACATATTTTCAAAAGTCATAAGGTCTATTTTACCAAAATTTTAAACAAAAATCTGTACCTTGAAAGAGAAGAAAAACTTCTCTAAAATGGCTCTACATCAGTTACAAGGAACATTAACTACCTATGAATTGAGAATCAATAATCAAGCTAGTTCTAGGTCACAAGAGACAACCTTTAAGGCTAAGAAACAAGAATAAATTGATTCATATTTAACAGAAGCTTTAGAAACATTACTGGTTAGCAAAATGAAAAATAAATATCAAGGATAACCAAATTTTTTTATTTGTGGTCAATTGGGACATTTTTCTGCAAAGTGTCCCTATGCAGATCAATATGATAATGATGAGAAACTGAAAAGTTTTCCAAAAAGAAACCTTGGAATCAAAATATAAGATCTAATAATTTTAAAAAGAAGAGTCTCTTGTCAAAAGAAGACTCAAATGAAGAATCAAGTGATTTAGATGATGAAGAAGAAAGGAGAATCAAGTGATTCAGATGATGAAGAAGAAAGGTTGTTTATGGCTGATATAATTAATGTCCCCAAATCAGAATCCAGTCAATTCAATATCTTCATCTGTTTTAGATGAAGAAGTTGACCTTGAAGAAGAACTCCTTCAATCCTTACAAGAACTGAAGAGATTAAAGAAACTAATCTCACATCATGAAACAGTTAACAAAAAGATTCAAGCTGAATTAGAGGATGCCAATCAATTTATTGAAAAACAAAAAACTATTAATTAATGAAAAGGATAAGAAACTAATTTCTTTACAAAAACCGATTGATCAATATGAATTAAATACCAACACAGTTAAAGAAGACAATTCTTCAAAAAAAAGATCAAAATATAATTTTAATGGATATTGTTTCAATTGTAATATTTTTGGTCATAAGGTATATCAATGTAATTTGAGCAGAAATAATTATGGTTTGAAGAAAATAATTAGGTGCTTCAAGTGTTTTCATTATGGTGACTTTTCTAATCAATGCAAATTGAATTTAAAGTCTAAACAGGTATGGAAACCTATTGTCAAGAATTTGGAAAAATCTCTAATTGTTGAAACAACCTTATTTGCTCATAAACCCACAACTTGGGTCTTGGACAACGGTTGTTCCCATCATATGACTGGCTATAAAAGAAAGTTTAAAACCCTAGAAGGTTTTGATGGAGGGTTTGTTCATTTTGGAGATAATTCAGGTGCCTACATCACAGAGTGTGGCTCAATAGTGCTGAATAAAGATACACCTATTCATGATGTGTATTATATAGAAGGTTTAAAACATAATATTCCAAGTGTAAGTCAAATTTGTGACAACGGATATTCAATTTCCTTTAATGCTAAAGGATGTTCAATAAAAAATGAAAAGAATAAAGCCGCTACTAGTGGTTTAAGGATAGGTGGAAATATTTATAATTTGATTGATTCTACAATTCAAGAATCATCATTAATTAATACTTGTCTTGTAAGTCAGGTTGAAGAAAACTGGTTTTGGCATAAAAGATTGGGTCATCTAAACTTTGATAATCTTGCTATAATCAACAAGAACAAAAAGGTTAGAGGATAACCTATAATCAGTAAACCAACCAATGTTTGTGAAGAATGTGTTAAAGGCAAACAAACAAGAACATCTTTCAAAAGGTAAGAATATTTATCAAATAGATCACTAGAACTTGTACACACCGATCTTTGTGGTCCAACTAAAACTCCATCCTTGAATGGTAAAAAATATTTCATGCTATTTGTAGATGATTATTCAAGAATGGTTTGGGTAACTTTTTTGAAACTCAAGTCTGAAGCCTTTGAACATTTTAAAATATTTAGAAAAATGGTAGAAAGGGAAACTGATCTGAAGTTAAAATGTTTAAGGTCAAATAGAGGTGGTGAATTCACATCTCAAGAATTTATTGAGTATTGATAAAAATGTGGCATCAAAAGGCAACATTCAACTATGCGTACACCACAACAAAATGGTGTTGTGGAAAGAAAAACTAGAACTGTTAAAGAAATGATGAGAACAATGTTGAATGAAGCAAAATTACCTGATAAATTTTGGAAAGAAGTTGTTCACACAATTGTATATATTTTAAACAAAGATCAAATAATAGTAATGACTACTTATACTCCTTACGAATTTTGGAATGGTAAAATGACAAATGTCAAGAATTTTAAGATTTTTGGCTGTAAATGTTTTATTAAAAAGGATAATGACTCTTTAGAAGGTTTTGATTCCAGATTTGATGAAGGTATGTTTCTAGGGTACTCTACACATAGTAAAGCCTTCAAAAGCTATAATAAAAGGTTATATAAAATCATAGAAGCCATAAATGTGGTATTTGATGAAAGTTCCTTGTTAAAAAACAACTATGAAAAGGACATTGAAGAAGATTCTTTTCAAAGAATATAAAACATATCAGACAATAAAAAATTAGATGATGTTGGTTCAAAAACACCTGATACAAATGAACAAGAAAACTGTTCAACTCCCAAAGTGACAAATACTGGTATGAGAATAACTAAAACTCCATCCAGAATTATTGCTAAAAGACATCCTGACTCTCAAGTCATTGGAGATGTAGAAGGAGGAATTCTAACTAAAAGGTAAACCAAAATAGATGAACATGCTCATATTGCTAAACATTTCTGCCTGATATCAGACTTTGAACAAAAAAAATGTAACTGAAGCATTGCCAGATTCTTTTTGGTTGAATGCTATGCAAGATGAAATAAATCAGATTGAGAAAAATAAAACATGGGAACCTGTTCCTAGATCTGATGACAAGAATGTTATAGGTGGAAAATGGGTATTTCGAAATAAACTAAATGAAGATGGAAAAGTAGTAAGGAACAAAGCCAGATTTGTATGTAAGGGTTATGCTCAACAGGAAGGTATTGATTTTGGTAAAAATTTTGCACCAGTTGCAAGAATGAAATCTATTATAATATTTCTTGCATATGCTAGTTACAAAAAGTATATTGTTTATCAAATGGATGTTGAGACAACATTTTTAAATGACTACCTTGAAGAGGAAGTCTATATGGAACAACCAGAAGGCTTTGAATCTTCTGATAAACCTGATTATTTGTATCATCTTAAAAAGGCACTAAATGGTTAACAACTGGCCAAAGCATCATGTCTTCACCAACAATGATTTGCAATACCCTTCTGATGAAACCCATCTTCTTGTCCCGATGAGTTGCTAAGAATTTAATGCAAAGAATTAGGTCAAAAAAGTCTATATATAGTCGACAGGACAACTTCATTTTTCACTCGTGATTCGAAGAGAAAGAAGAGTGACATCAAAGCATTTAAAGAGCATAAAGCAGAAGCATCTATAGATCGATTCAACACACAAAGAACAGATTCCCCATCACCATTATGAATCAAAGTAAGTACCAAAGACATCAAAAGAATTTTGGTACTGTTTTTTCAAGAAAAACCCTAATTTCAAGAAAACCCTAAGTACTTGAGAAACAATGGCAACCACATCAAGAACGGCTAAGTTGAAGAATGAAAAGAAGAATGTGGTGAAACTAATCAAGAATAGCACTTGTGTTAAACCAAAGTACAAAATCTATCCAGAGATTGCATCGAAACCTGATGAAAATGATGCATTTTCAAAGATTTCATCTAGGGTTTTGCTCATAAAAGATGTTAGGTCTTATATTCACTGCAAGATCATAGAGATAGGTGATCTAGAAATGGATGAATCTTTTAAGAAGCTATGTGATGCCAAAGTAAAAATGAAAGAAGAACACAAACACTTGGAGGTCAAAGGGTTAACAAATGCCCTGAATTTCCCAAGGGATTTCAAGATAGAATGGATTAGGATAGTCTTGAGCAGGATGCATGACAACAAACTATGGCTAGACCAACCCAAGCAAATAAAAAAGGATGTTCTTCATGTTGTCACTGGCTATCTGATAACCGACAAGCCTAGGGAACACAAACATCCATCCATGAAAGAAGTTACAAAACTCACCACTGCAGAAGGAGACAACAAAGGTCTCAAAGTAAACACAATCATCGACGAAGAGTTAAAATTTGGTGCATGTGTTATTGGTTACAAAATTTTTCAGGCTAGCAGAATGAACAAAATTTCTACAACAGCAGTAAGCACTGCTTACAAGATTGTAACAAAAGGAATTTAGATGGATCTATGTGAGATCCTATTGAAACAACTTGATGAGAATATGATCAAAATCAGGTTTGCAAAGAGAAACACATGTAAGTTTGGATCACTTATTATGTGTACATTTTTCTACTTTCAAGAATACTTTCCTTCAGTAGGAAAAGTTGTATAGGACTCTACCAAACCAGTAACCCAACAGATTAGTGAACTAATTAAGTCACTAGGAGACAATTTTGAGTCTGTAATGTCTGCATACTTCCTTGAGTTCAAGGAAAAGATGATAGAAAGAAGTAGGATTCCTGAGCAACTAGTTGAAAAACACAAAGATGAGATATGTTTCATGGAAGACACAGAATTCACACATATCAAACCAATTGTACCAAGAACAACTTGGTTATCACCATTAGACTATGAGATCAATATTGATCTAGGTACAAGTACAATTGAGGCACTGCTCAATGAGCCCATTGATAAGAAACAACCAAGGTTTGGTACATATGAGGAGGCCAAATCTAAGATAAAACATGGCCTAGAAGTCAAGAAGACTATAAACAAGAAATATAAAATGATTAAGAATCTCAAGAAGATTCTATCGGTCTCAGAAGAAGAGCAAGATCAACAGGAGGAAACCAATGAGCATGGAAACATCGGTGAGGAACAAGAAGAAAAGAAATCAGATACAGAGGCTACTGAATTTGATACACCTCCATCTCCACCTCCTACAAAGAAGAAAAGAACACGAAGTCAAACTGCTGCAACTGATACCACACCACTTAAGAAAGGTCAAGTAAGGACCTATATAAGGAAGCAGCCAGCAAAAAGAACAGGACAACAGCCTATCAAAACCACACCACCAAAGAAGAGAAAAAGGTTTTTCAGGACACAGGCTGACTTGGACGACACCAAAGATGATGAACAAGATGTAGTAAAGAAGAAGCTTAGAAACCAAATGGTAGATGAAGCTGCCAAATCAATTGCTACCCATGGCACATTGAATGATAAAAATATCAGGCAGTGGGATACACTGAATCCAGAGGATTAGAATAAAATACAGGAAGGAGTCATAAATCAATGATTAAAAACAAGTATGCCCCTGCTGAATTTGTAAATCAAATACCTGAAGATCTAGGTAAAAGGGTATACCAACAGTGGTCATATGCCTTGAAAACAAAAAGAGAAGAAAGAGAAAGAGTTCTTGTAAGACTGATGCCTCCTGAATCCAAATTTGAAGAAATACAAGAAGTACTAAAGCAACACTCAAGTAAATTTGTAGCCAAAATAAGGGCTTACAAAGTACTAGAGAGCAAGTTTATAGAATTGGATTCAATGAAAGAGACCAAATGGAGACATCTCTTACATCTACCGACAGAATCAACAAGTGTTGAGAAGCAATTACTTCTCACAAACACACCTCACAGAGAGGAGGAGACAGATATTGCAAGTCCTCAGCATAATACTTTGGACAATCAAGAAAGTGATGATGAGCCTATTAACTTTGATATAGGTCTGGATGATAATATCCAAGATATCACTCACTATGATTCTGACAATGATCCAAAGAAGAAAAATGATGTGATATTTATCACACTCAAGGATCAAAAAAGCCATCAAGTACTGAAGACATCAGATGGAAAGATATTTGACATTGTTGATGAACAAATGCAGGACACATCAATCCTGCACCCTCTTGTGCAAGACCTTGCACAAAATATACAAAAGGATGAGGATGTCACTACTGACAAGGCACTAACCGACGAGTAGGACACCAATACTGACAAAGCCCAAGAAGCAACTCAAAGTAACATGCCTATCCTAATGAAGGCAATAAACATACTAGAGGGAAATGAGGGATCAAATGATAAAGAAACAAGCACACCCAAAGACAAGGGTGATGAAGAAGCCAAAGGGAAAACATATACTACTACAAAGCAAGCTGCAACCAATGATCAGAAGAATGCATCTACTGATAAGAATAAAGAAAACACTCAAAAGGAAATAGGGGACAAGCCTTCAGAGAAAGGTGAAGAAGGAAAGAAGGATGAGATTAAAAAGAAAACTGGAGCACATTCTGCAGAAACACCCAAGGTTAATGAAGAGACGTCTTCACATAACTGACAGGTGCCCACAAAGAAGAAAAAACAAGATGCATCATCGAAAAAACCTTCCCCAAGCAATTCAAAGAAAACAAATGAACTAGCTATGGTAGTTCGCACTTCTGCATCCCCTCAAATCTCAAAGAAGAAGAAAGGAAAGAATAAAAATCCAGTAACTCTGGATGAAATCATTGAGATTCTAGTCTGTGATTCAAGAACATTGGATCTAACAACATTGAAAAAATATGCAAAGCTATGTGAGAGAAAATCCATTGAAGACAAGCTGAAAAGAGCGACAAAAGAGGCCAAGGTACTGGAAGTAGCAAGAAATATACTTCAAGAAATTGTACCAAACATAAGTATTGATCAAAAAATTTTAATCATTGATCAACTGGTCACACTCATAGATGCAATAACATCTCAGAATACAGATGCTGAGAAAAAAATGGAAGAGAGACTTGAACAAAAGTATGAACTCAAGCTCACAGAAAAGATAAGCCAGGAAGTTGCATTGAAAAAGGTCAAGCTATCTGAATTGATAAGTACAATTGACCCAATTTTATCAGAAGCTGTTACCTTAATCAAGAAATTATGCACTTTAGATCAACTCACTAAGGAGTATACCGACAAGAAAGAAAAAAATAGATGCTGATCTTCAGTCCAGTGCACAAAATATAGCCACCACCGAAGAAGCACTTAAATTGCACAATCAATAAATCATATAGGCTAGGAAACAGAGACAGGACATTCAGTTTGTAGAGATGAAATACAGAGATGAGGTCAATGAGCTCCAAGTTAAGCTCTTATCAACACTTACACTCCTGCAACAAAATATGACACAAGAAAGTACTCTAATTACCACCCCTGAAATGTTTGTCCTAGACAACATTTATGATATGCATGTCAGACTAGAGCTGCAACACATGGCCCTAGAACAGTTGAGAGAACATTGGGAGAAACTAATGGAAGATATCAAAATTACCCATTCTAATGTATTTGACACATTGTAAGTTACACATTTTTGTCACAATTTTGGCATATTGTAAGTTGTATGTTTTTGTCATCAGTATCAAATAAAGGGGGAATTTGATATGTACATCACCTCAGTTAAAGGATTGATATGTTTATCACCTTAGTTAAAGGAGGAAATCATATGTATAGTGGAAGAAAGGGGAATAATGTACACTCAGAGAATAGATAGTATACATGTACATATACATACACTATACCAATGCACACAGTAAGGGGGAGTCATATTATGACAAGGACATAAACATGGTGTAATAATTTCAGTATTATGCACATATCAGTTTTTGATACTAATGTCAAAGGGGGAGATTGAAGGCATTATATTTTTCCATTAGTATACTTAGAGAAAAAAATGATCTGCACCATCGGTTTACTCTACACCGACAAATAGGGCACAACACTATCCGATGCCAATGTTACCCGACAAACACTGTTAAGTGTTACCCGATGAAAAAAAGGTAAACGATACCCGACGAGTAACAACAGTGCTACCCAACAGGATAGAAAAGAGAGGAACTTGGTAGATACAGGGAACATGACAAATAGTTCAATCAAGGAATGCTGACAGACTACAAGTTCAAACCGACAAGCAAGAACTGACAGTTAGTTACATCCCGCAAAAAGTCGATCTAACTTTCCACGTCAGATAAATCACTGAAGTTGTATTTATAACTTCTTGATTTGCTTTTAAATCCATTATGTGTGGAGGAAGCAATGTAATTATTATTGTTTTAAGTAGTTTTACTATTTTAAAACATGCAGACTAAAGATCAAGGTCAAGTTGTAAACCTTGGATCTAAGAGTTAACATTTTAAATCATGAATTCCAAGATAGGTCAATACTTGTATAAATAGGTGCTCAATCCATTGAGAATTGTTATTTTTCAATGAAGATAGTATCCATGAAGAGAAAATAAAGACCAGACAGAGAATTCATACACAAGAACACAAACAAAATCAAATCAGTTTTCAAGAACAGAACAGAGGCTACCGACAAGTAGAGAAAAGGTATTCATCAATCACTCAAGGTGATATTATTATTGTATACACTTTAATGGATCTGTAAATCAGCAATAGTAGATTGCATATAGTCAGGTCAACATTTGTACTCATTCTAACAAGTGAAGTACACTAATAAAATCCTTTCAAGAAAGGTAGGCTTAATCGTCCTATTGTAAATCTCATTACTCAGTGCACACTTAAATTAGTGTTGCTAAAGCTCTTAATAGAGTAGATCTTAATAGGTCTCCACCTTAATACTCTTAACACGGTAGATCATCATAAGTGATCAAATTGTAAGCCTTAACTAGCTCCCTTCCCTTCTGTAGATAGTGAAGTTTTGTGGGTGTCATCCCCACCATAGTTTTTACTTCCTAACATGAGTTTTCTACGATACCATATCTTGTGTAATGTGTTTGGAAATTTCATGAATGTTTCTATGGATGATTATAAAGATTGTGAACAAACAATATATACATAAGAAAGAATAACAGTAATGGTTGGTAAATCAGAATTGAATGATCATTAATGATGAATTGAATAAAGTGTTAAAAGTTTTAGAGGTACTGATTCACCCCTCCCCTCTCAGTACTACTTCCCATTAAGTCCTACAGTTTCCATATTCTCTTCCAAAATCTCAGCTCTAAGACTCTCTTTATGTGCCACAAAATCATCCTTACCTTTTCCACTCGGAGATGACACTTTGTTATCCTGGGCTTTCAAATCTAAATGTTTTTCATTACCATCAGCATGAGCTTCATTCTTATCCAGGTTATCCTCCTCCATGGGGGGTTCCATATTCTCTTCTAAAATCTCAGCCTTGAGACTCTCTTTATGTGCCACAAAATTATCCTTACCTTTTCCACCTAGAGATGACACTTTGTTATCCTGAGCTTTCAAATCTAAACGTTTTTCATTACCATCAGTAGGAGTTTCATTCTTCTCCTTCTCAGCATCCAAATCATCTTTCTAACAATTAGGGTCTCTGTTAATATGGCAATCAACCACAAATCTACTAGAAGAACCCACCACCCTTGTTGAGTTCTCCTTGAGAGTAGAATCCTGGTCCATAGCTCCCTCCTCAACTGCCCCAAAATTGTTATCCTTCCCCATATCTTATCTTCCCCCTTCACCATCATCACCCCTATCTTCATTCTCCCTTTCCATGTTCTCATTATTTGAGGGACTCTAGACATGATCATCAAAGAGATCCTGTTGTACATTCTTAACAATCACCAGGGGAAATCCAGATTATCTAGCAAGTTCTCAACCTCATCAGAGACCTCTTGCTGGGCCTTTGTATCCTCCTCCATGGGGGATTCCATATTCTCTTCCAAAATCTCAGCCCTGAGACTCTCTTTACATTCCATAGAATCATCCTTATCTTTTTCCACCCAGAGATGACACTATGTTATCCTGGGCTTTCAAATCTAAATGATTTTCATTACCATCTGTAAGAGCTTCATTCTTATCCAAGTTATCCTTTCTTTTTTGTTCGCCATTCTCAGATTTATCCTCCTTCGAGGAGTCATTGTCCTTATCATCTTCAGATTGCATACCCTTAACCTTATAAAAAATTGACAGGGGAACCTCCTTATGGTAAATTTTATCCTTTTTAATTTTCTTATTAATAGAAGGCCCCTTATCAGTCTCAACAATTTTTCTCTTTTGTTTTTTGTTATCAATTTGTTTGGGAACAGTCTCCAGGAGTTTATCTCTAGCATATTTAAAAGTAAGTAGGATCAAGCCTTCATGGAGGATAGGGGAATTAGGTTTTGTTCTATTATCCATAATTCTCTGATTCAGAGAACTCAGTAAACAATTAAGGAAACGAAACCCTGGTCTTATGACAGATTTTATTGACAAGGTCAAAGTGGAAATTGCAAACCCTTATAAATCTCCCGTCAAGAGTAAAATACTCCATAATAACCTTGAGAACCTGAGCCTAGATAAGTTTAATATTTTTAATATTAATAAAATCTTCTGTCCCCTTAATCAACATGGCTCTTTCTTCATCAGTTCTAGGAAAATCCCTAAAATCTTTGTTACCTATTCTCCTATCCTTGAAGTAGTTTATTTCGTCTAGAGGGAGACCCGTAATCTTAGCAATCTTATTACCATGTAGTCTCTGAAGATAATGCTTGATCCCCCCCTTCTTAATATTTTTAGACTTTTTTTCTATTGTATCCATCTACATTCAGAGGGTTCTTTCTTTTTTAGATACCCTCCCATCTCTTCCATCTAACAAATATTCTGCAGGTTGTAGTTGTTGAGCTTAGGCAATAACAGATGAGGCATAATGCAGTTCAAATTCAACACCCAAAGCACAATACAAAACAAGTTTGAAGCCCAATATGTCTTAAGCACCCACAAAACATGTGTGAAAAGATAAGTAATAATGAAAATACGCTCTGAATTCCACTTCGCAACTCTTGTACTTTTAATCTGTCTCATATCAATTAAAACTATTATTACTTTGAATGAATTCTTCTTTACGATTAATCTTATCATAATCAATAAGCATTTTAATTTCATCATTAATGTTCGCCACCCTAAAACACTTGCAGACGATGTCACTTTTAACCCCTACATTAGCTAACTCATCTGCAACTAAATTTGTTTCCCAATAATCATGAGTAATACAAAACTCTTCAAACTTTAGAGAAACATGTTTAATTTTGTCAATAATTTTCTCTATAGTCTACGAGGGTTTATTTAATCCTTTTATGCTATTGATGACATTCACAAAATCTCCTTCTATCCATATTTTCTTACATTCCAGTTCTTCTGCTAGCATCACTATGTTAAGAGCAGCCATGGCTTCTGCCCTATGATTGGTTTGCAATCCAAGAGGAAAAACTAGCGCCCCAAGATAGTTACCATCCCAATATCTGATAATAGCACCACCACCCGCCATCCTTGGGTCGCCTTTGGCAGCCCTGTCAAAATTAGCTTTGTACCAGTCTTGGGGGGGGGGGAAATGACTGTACACCTTCTCTGGGGTTATGAGCTTTGTTATAATTGAAACCAAGCTGCCAATTTATAATCTTCACAAGATCCTCCTGGGAAGTAATAAGAGAAGGATTGTTATGGATGATAGAGTTAAATTTCTCCTCCAGAACCCTATAGATCTGATTAGCAACCACCTCATCGTTAGCATATTTCTCTTGAAATAATTTGTTGTTTCTCTCCTTCCATATCTGCCAGCTAAAGAGAGGGAGGAGCAGATTCCAAAATTCTTTAGCCAATCTATTCGAAGAAGGGCATCTCATTGGATGATAAATTACTACCATCAAAGAGGAAAGAACCAACACAGATTCCATTTTCTAAAGATAGTTTCCCAAACCTTATAGGAATAGGAACAATGCAAGATTATGTAATTACATGATTCAACATATTCCATACAAAGATAACATCTATTAGGCAAGTAGAATCCTCTTTTATAGAGATTATCAATTGTTAGGGGTTTATTCTGGGAAAACAACCAAAAAAATAAATTGATCTTAAGAATAATAAATTTATACCAAACCTTTGAGCATAAAGGTCTGTCATCTCTAAAGTGTGAAAGATCACAGACAGTGGCAACAAAGAAGACACCATCCAGTTCAAAATCCCAAATAAGATGATCGTGATTGTCTTCCTTCACAAACCAAGTTTGCAACAAATTATTAATGGGTTGAAGCTTTCTACCAATCTCCCCCAAATTGATCTAGTTATCCCCTCTCCAATAATCATATGCATTCTCACCAATAGTTTCTTTACATATTTCGATAGCCTGACTCCAATCTTGATTTCTAGAAAGGGGCTCATCTTGCAACCACCAGTCCCCCTAGAAATTGATTATCCTACCATTTTCCAGCCTCCACTTGACACCTTTGGCCACTAGATCCTTAGCGTAAAAGATACTATTCCATATATAGGACCCTTGAATGCCCTCTCTGGACCATAGAAAGTCTTAAAAATTTAGATGACACTCTTATTATTATTGATGTGTTCACCCAATAATTAAGCAATATTAATTAATATTTTTCATCTATAACCTAACTTCAATAATAAGGGAAACCCTAAACAAAATGGTTTCATCAATAAACTATTGATGATATGAGGGGTCTAAGGAAGAAGTGGATCTAATGCCAATCAAAGTATGTGAGGTAATTGAATTGGAAATATTCCTACCCAAAAATTTAAAAATTAGATTAATCAAGTAAAGAGAGATTGATTCTCCTTGTTTGAGGCCTCTTCCACTTTTGAAGAACTCCCTCAAAATTCTACTAATAATGAATAAGAATTTGAGGGTACAATAACACATTTTCAAATAATTTGTAGAATCTTGTCGATCTAAACCCAAATTTGTGAAGAAAAACACAAATAAAAAGGTAAGAGACTCTCATAATTTTTTTATATATCCATTTTAAGGACCATACTTTTCTTCATGTTATTTTTTATAGAGTGAAAAAATTCACAAGTAAAGAGAATAGTATCCAGAATACACCTACCAAGGAAAAAACCTTTCTGATTATGGAAGATGATTTTGTGAAGAATATGGTTAACTATTGAAATAATAAGATTATATAAGACATATTGACAACATTGTATAAATTGAAGGGCCTAAAATAATTCATTGTATTACTTTTCATTTTTAGGTACCAAGATAATACAAGTGTTGTTGAATTATTTTCTAGTAGGCTAGCAATTTGTAACTACTTCCCATTTTTAGGTACTAAGATCTAGTACAAGTGTTGTTTAATTATTTTCTATTAGACTATCCAATCTTAAAAAGTCTCTAGTAGTAATATTAATGTCTCCACCAAAAGTATCCCAAAACTATTGGAAAAAGGATAAATGAAAACCTATCAAATCCTAGAGATATAAACACACCAAAAGAGATTTAACAATAGCTTTGAATTTCTTCTCATGTAAATATTTCTAAATATAATATCACTATCACTTAAATATAATATAAATGGACGGGATGACATCTTGTAGATTATTGTAAACATCATTTTGATACTCTAGAAAACATTAAAGGAAAGTCACCAATACAAGCCTTAAAAATAATAGCATTGTCTTTATCATCAACCAATTTGGTATTGGAGTTCCTTTTTCTATGTCTAAAAAATTAAAAATTTACTAGTAGAAATTTTTTGTGTTTTATCTCTCTTTATTAGCTATTGAATTTGAGATTTTTTTTTCCCTAAAAACATTCTTCCCTTAAAATTGGCTTATGACTTATGGCATTCATCTCTTATATTCTTCTCCTACTAAAAAATCTCTTGATCTCTCTAGCCAAAATCTATTTTATCCTAGATATCTTTGAGCTTTAACAAAATTTGTTCCTAATGTTTGAAAATATTTCCAAAGGTAATCTCAATCCATCCCTTACTTTAAAAAAAATAAATTTAGAAAAGAAAATATATGGTAGAACTCTTAAAAGGATTTTTCCACTAGTTCTCCTCAAGGTTATTAAAATAAAGATGGAAATCCCACATAATTTTATATCTAAAAGAATAAAATAATTTCCTTATATGAATAGACCAATCAAGAAGGGGAGGCATGGTTTTTGTCAAAACCCATGCTTCTCTTCAAGGTTATTAAAAAAAAATGGAAAGCCCACATAATTTTATATCTAAAAGAATAAAATCATTTCCTTATATAAATAGACCAATCAAGAAGGGGAGGGATGGTTTTTGTCAAACCCATGCTTGGTAGAGTAGAAAGATGAAAGTTGGTAATAATAATTTAAGAATTAGAGGTAAGGAGTCTATCAAGATTTACCTAAACAAGGTTAATTATAAATACTTTATTTGACCATGTAAAGATGATTCTAGTGAGATCTACATCAACTAGCCTAGCCTAGTGTTAAGATATGTACTAAATCAACCATACTATCAAAACATCATCTAGACCTCTGAGATTTTCAAAACATCACCTAGACCCTCAAGATTTTGTAAAGGAAAAAATGAAGTATTTGAAATCTCTATTAATCGATCACTTATGATTAGGAAAATTATCAGTAGTCTGAGAAATTTTTTTTTAGATTTTTTTTTCTAACTACTTTTGTGTTAGGGGAATAAAAAATAACAAACATTCACTTTTAATTGTAGAGAAAATGGGACATATGGAAGTAAAAAAAAAAAAAAAGTTATTAGATAAATTAACCAATCTCCCATCAATTTAATAAGCATTCCATATTGTAACTATCCCTCCTAATGCACCTTCCACAAGGTTGATATAGAACTCAACACCAAGTCATATCTCATTAGAGACTTGAGAAAAAATAACTTTAGTCGTCTTCACCTCAAATATAATGATGGAGGTATTTTTTTTAATACTTGGTTTCTTTTAATTGTGAAGTTAGTTTTCAATATCACATGTTTTATTATGCTTAGTTTTAGGTATTATCGCTTCAATCTTCTTGTTTGTTTGAATTTTGATTTTGTGGCTCTATTTTGTGTCTTGTAGCATATTTATTATTTTTTGAAGTTACAATCCTTTATTCGAGCATCATTTTGACTTCTCTAATTTATGTCATAAATTTAAAATTTTGGTTCATTTAAATAATACATATTAACATATTTTATGGGAATGTATAATGAAAATTTTTAGTTGTGAAAAATATAAATAGGTTTTTAAATCTTTCAGCTAGTAATTTATAATAATATATTTGTGAAAATGGGAAATCTATTTTTTTATTGGTTGTTAAAACATTTGTAGCTAGGTTTTCAATTCTTTCAACTCGTAATTCATATTAACATATTTTGTAGGAATGGGTAATAAAAAATTTTATCGGTTGTGAACAAAATTTAAAATAGGTTTTTAATTCTCTCAACTATTAATTTATATTAACATATTTTGTGGAAATTACTGTCTTTTATGTTTGTAATACATTTATTACTTTTGATATCTTGTGTTAAATAATGCTTATCTATTATTAAAATACTAATTAGGTTTTCTTAAATCTACATTTATTCTTGATTTTATATTGTTTTCATTTAACCCAAGGTTTATAATTTTACCATTAGAGGTATACATCTCAAATCATACTAAATCTCATACCTCTTATGGCATGCAATTGTAAACATTGGAATCAGTATCTGTCATGGCCATCTACCCTTAATTGGAATTGGTGTGTTAGTTACATGATATGGGATCGTACCTATACAATTCATTGGACCAAACTAGTGAAAGACAAGGGTGTGAACATATCCTTAAATAATGCATGATGTTCAAATAAAGGGTTTAATAGATTGCTTAAATACCTTCATCTATCCAAATCCATCCTTACCAACTCTAGTTATTTTTCCTTCTTTTCTAGTCCTTTAGGATGCTCTCCTGGTCCATTTTTATTTCTTTCTTTCCTTTGTAATGTTTTTTTGTTTCTCTCTTATTTTTCATTGAATTTATTTATTTATTTTTTAAATCTTAGATCTTTATCCTTTTCTTGCTTCTTCAATGCTCTCTCAATAATTTGTGTTTCTTTTCTCTCTTCCATTTTTTTTTATAGGTAATGGGCCAAAGCCTAGTATTATTATTTGTTGAGATTAATTATTATTATGTGTTAATTATGTGTTCTGTTGCCTAGAAAGGAAAGTATTTATTCTTCTTATTGGGAATGTAATTTATTCCCAAATTTAAAGCTCCTTCTAGATAACCATAATGACCTTGCTTCGGCTAAGATAAAAGATTAAGTCCATCTTCTTTTTGTTCATGTTGACTCTCTTCCATTTCAACACAAGCTCCACCTTCCACATAAATGCTTGATTCTTATTCCATGTAAAAATTAACAAATAAGATTAATCTTGAATTAAGATACAATCACTTATTCTAAGAATAGACTTGAAGAACAAAAAATAGCATATGTTGTTCCCTTATCTTATATATCTAAATATGTGCATTTTCTATTGTGACTACAAGATAAATACAATACCTCTGATTTTTTTAATTGATACATTGTATTGGTAAATTTCTTCTAATTTCTCTTAAGATATTGGAAGATTAATAATAATTTTACATACAGAGAATAATTAATAAAATCTACAATAATAGAATATTATTGTAATATTATCAAATTCAATATTTTTATAAATGAAGTATAAAATTATTATTGATTATTTAATCAATGATAATTCATAAAAAATATTTTGTTAGATTGTAGATCAATGTGAAGAAACATTGTAGCAGAGTATAGATCTAGTTGGAGAAAAGAAGCAAAACTTAAAAAAAAAAAAAGAAATAACAAAGAGAAGAAATAACAAAGCTACAAATAAAAATCAAATTATCTCATTAACCATTTACAAATCTGCAGAATTAATACAAAGTATATACTAAAGCAGGAAAATGAATTCTACAGGAGGCAGTGTTAAAAACTAGAACTCATCCCTTTTTAGCGTAAATAACATACAAGAAGTTGTCGCTAACACCCCCCTTGAGTCTAAATAAGGAGACAAACCTATTGAAAGGAAAGAGGGAAAATCTATTAGGAACAATCTCTTTCTCCCCCTCCCCCTCCCAAAAACAATTACACTAGTTGTGCAGTGCAGCTACTATGCTGAAGTGCCCTTCACCCCCAGAAGGTGTCACATAAAGTGCAAAGGAAGAGGTGATGTATCCCTCCATAATGTATAGTTTATAATAGATGATTAAAATTGGATGTAAAAGATGGTCCACAAATGTCGAACAACTTTCCTTCCCTTAAGAAGAAAGAAAACCAAAGATACATGCAAGACATCTTTTCCTTTATAAAGGAATATATTGCAAGAACTCAAAATAAATGATATCTCCAAATTCTGCTCAGTGATCTGTATGTCAATACTGAAAGTTGACATAATTAATCAAGAACTGTTGGAAGATGACAATCCAAAATCTCCTAGAAAAACTTTTGAATCCTCATTCCTCACACTTTAATATGAGTGTAGATACTTTGACACATCATTGTGAGAAGATATTTTTTCCTTCAGAAGTATGAGTGTAGATACTTTTTGATATTTTTTCCTTCAAAAGTATGAGTGTAGATACTTTGACACATCATTTTGAGAAGATGTTTTTTTCCTTCAAAAGCAATACTCGAGCTTTTTTAGATTGTGTTCAATATTTATAAAATCGTATATAGGAATAGCCAAATTAACCAGTCCAAAGTCAAACCAACTAAACATAAAACACAGATTCTAATCGAATGAAAACATAATAACTATCATTAAATAAAACTGTGTACTAAGAAACAATAAATTAGAAAGTTCAGATCAGATATTTGTTTCGCTTCATGTAAGACACTCCATCATCATCATGGATCAAACTTTAGTTATTTATTTATTAATAACACTGGGATGCAAAGTCATGTGGTGGCATCATGACTGACCTTCTCTTACATTACAATATTCAAAGCTTTGTATAGCATACCAAGGCTGATAGTACACACTTAAAATAGAAAATGATAATAATATTAATATATTGATCAATCATTTACAGCTGCAAGGATTGCAAGTGCAGTTGTCTCCACACTTACACCCACCAGCACATTTGCATCCATTCTCCCCTGCCACACTCATTTCCTCATAACACCTGCAATTTCATTTACAACAATTAACAACCATTAAAATATTTCTTCTCTTTGAACTTCTATGGGTACCCAAAAGTGAAAAAAGAACTTACACCATATCAGAAGCAGTCATGGCTGCCAAAGCTGAGGCCTCTACAGCCTTCTCCGGGAAGGCCTTGCACCTGCAATCACATCAATATCCACCTCTCATTTATTCAAAAGAAAGAGGAAAAAAAGGCAATTCTTCCCATTCTTCTAATGAAATTATTGAAAACAAAGGCACCCATAAAGAATGGTTATAAGGATTTTTGATACCCTGCACAGCCATTGCAGTTGCCTCCACATCCACAATTTCCACCACAGCAAGACATCTTCACAACAACACAGAGAAGATCTGAAATAACCAAAATCAAAGCAAACAAATATGGTTTGGATGAATTGTGAAATACCCACTTCATGGTCTGGTATTTATTGTAATTTGGTGGACTTGGCAAAAGAAAGAGACGCCTGTAGACCATTCAAATTGCATCCATCCACAGTGTCCATATCTCTGTTATTAAATTCAGACACCTGTCAATAGATTCCCAATTTCGAACGAAATATATAAAAGATTTGGTGTCTACTCGTATTCACATTCCCTTAGACCAGCTAAAGCAGGTTGAAGATTGGAATCATTTTCTCTTTTGCTTTTTCTTGTCTTACAACATTGGATTAAAGCTAAAAAGCAATTACAAATCACGGAGAAGAGAAGCGCAGACGTGAATGCACAAGCAAAGATGAATAGATGAGCATGATAAAAGGTTTTAGAGAAGCACCGACGACTGTCAAATTCAACTAAGCAGGACAGTATTCTTATTATTTTATTTTTAAAGACTATTAGTACATACATATTTCCCAGGGATGATTACACGATTAAAGAGCTCTTTCTCATAAATGGCCACGGAGTAATTAAATATGATGGCTCAATCCGAGTACCTGAATAAATGGTAAGGGCCCCTTAGGAATTGGCATTATCGTATTTTGGATAATGCCAAATTTTATGTTTGGGTCTTTGGAAAAAAATGGATTTGGAATTCTGAAATTCTCATTTTGCCTCTAAAATGGGAATATCATCTTCCACCTAAATAGGTGGAATTGGAATTTCAAATTCCAATTCCATTTTTATTTAACCAAAACAAATTTCTTAATGGGTCCGCGTGAGGAAATAGAAAGGCACGCATATCATTTTATCGGGCACATGCATTTTCATTATGTAGGAACCTCCATCACGGGCATTTTACTTCGTCGCATAAGCTGTGAGCTGAGACCGAAGGTTCGAGGGCATTTGTGTTGGCTGAGAGCGACGGTTCGAGGGCATCTGTGGAGCGAGGGTTCCAAGGTCCTTAAGCTACGTAAGCTAGGTCGAAATTGTATATTGTATTTTGCAAATTTGAAATGTATTCCATGTCCTCTTATTGACTGGAGGTGCATGTTTATTTGGAACATTTAAAATAAATCCTGGAAGAAATTTCAATAAATGCTAACCTCCAATTTTTTTTCTTAATACCTTGTATTTTGTCTTTCATGAGTTTGCTGGATAGTTTGATCTACGGCTGCTACAAATTCTTTTGTTTTAGCAATCATTGGTAACAACCCTGTAGAAAACCTGAACGAGAGGCCTTATTTTTTTAAGGAATAAGATTTATTAAGTTTCCATACAAATTCCTAGATTATATTATTTTGTTCAGTTTTCATCAATGTCGGTGGTCATCCCGTTAAAAACAATGTGATAAATATCAATATAGCCCATTTGACTCCATTAAAGACACAAGAAAAGATGGGCCACAAATTGGTTTGTGAACATTACCCGAAGCTATCTCAATCTCTAGCCCCATTACATCTAGTTTTCATTCAAATGATCTCTATAATTATAACCAACAAGTTGTCTTGTCAGCTGGTGATTATGACATAAAGCCTTGTGAAAAGTTTCATTTGGTTCGGATACGAATCTCTGGAATACTACTTGTATTTGAAGATCAGAATGGAGATAAACATACTTGCTTGGGTTGGGTACCCCTATTTATCAAATGGGTCATTGAAATTTTCAAGAAAGCTTACGATCCCCATTAATGGGTGTTTAAATGTACAGATTCATTTAATTGGGTGTTCTGTACATTGAGTTATTGGGATTTCTGTACATTGAGTTGATGTGAAATTGTGGATAATTTAAAATGGAAAGTACGGTGGTGATAAAAATAGCAGCAATTATAACCTTGGTGGTGTTTTGTCAAGTAGAAAGCAGCCAAGGAAAATGTGAATTTCTTGCAATTTTCAATTTTGGGGACTCCAATTCAGATATAGGGGGGTTTCTATGCTCCTTTTCTTTCAGAGTCACCTCCCTATGGAGTGACTTTCTTTCACAAACCCTCAGGGCGAGCATCTAATGGGTGCCTTGTTGTGGATTTTCATAGGTACTCTCTATCTTCAAATTCCTGTAGTCTTCCTAACTTTTTCATATAAAGTGAGAACAATAGACATTCGAATGTTGCTAAAGTATACAATAAAATTAAATTTGTATATATGTGCGAATAGTGATCACCAGTTGACACACAAAATTACAGTAATTAGGATAGTCATGAATGATGTTGGCGTCACGCAAAACTAAACCTACACCAAGCATAGCGTGGTAAGAAAGAGAACAAAATATGAAATATGAATCTTTGTTTAACACACATCTTATCGACATTATTATACAGGTTAGTTAGTTTTAACAAACAAGTGTGATATCATCAAAATTCAGAAACAAACAAACAAACAAGTAGAATAATACAATTAGAAACGTGGGCTTCTATCAGATTTACTAGTTGAAAGCTAGAAGTAAATATTTGAAATTTTTCATTGATAATATATATTGGTTCATAGCTTCAAGGATTTGGGAGACATCTACATTATCCTTGTCGATTTCACCACGCATTCACATTTATGCAAGCTCGTTGTTATGCCGATGCAGTCAGTCAATACAATAATTAACTCAATTGCGCCAAACCTTACGAAGAAAAATATGTCACAGTTCCTTGCCGCAAATATGAAATCCTATACAATCTTCAAATTACAAGATATACTACATCAATCAAGTCAGTCAAAGGCTTCAGCATAAATAGATAGTATTACATTCTTCTTCACAAACTTTATACATTGTACATCATAATTCTTCAAAGCTTTGCCCTACTGTACTTTTGAAATCTCAATAGGTGAAGGCATAGAAGAAATATGTGGACTGCTTGATAGAATCCTCAAAGAAATGCATAAAATGGAATTTAATATGTACAAAATAATTTGTCTAAAGGCCTTAGAAGTTACAGATGACTACAATCGACAGGCATAATACCCAACTCCACTCCACTCTGCCTATATCCAAACACTACCACCTTCATTCCTGGCCTGACCTTAAAAAGACACCTTATACGTGTGTGCACTTGCATAGCATGTTAAGGTAGACAAGACACGTAGACTGCTTTTTGTCCTTCACATGAAAAAATGTTTGAATATAATTAAGGCACGCGAAACTAGTTTATAGGCAGAATGTGGAAGCATTGACAAGGTACATGGTATATTGCAAACAGACATGTCGCCTTGCTCTTTGGTGGCTGAAGAACTCAACACTTGCCATAATCCATCACATACTCACAGATACTCACATATAAGGAGCTGGAGCTCCTAAAAGTAAAAATTCTCAAATACCATTACCAACAACTATATATATATATATATA
>MU224884.1:3005432-3020933 GCA_018584345.1 Thuja plicata
AGCATGTGGAAGTTGTGAAAACTTATGTACAGTTGAAAAAGAGGAATACAATTCTTCACAGCATCCACATGTGTCTCAAACATGGTCATGGCATGATCTCTTCCTAAATTTACATCCAAAATAGGACTAGTTGGTAAGGTGAATGAATATCATCAGCCATTTAGCCCTTTGATTTTATTGTACATTCTATATGCCTGGCTGTAAATCTATGGCAGGAAATACTCTGATATGGGGTTCCTAGGGTTTGTAAATTCAGGTATAAATATTGTAATTAATGAACTATTCCATTTTACGACTACTGACTGTTTATGCATTTTCTGTGTTGGAGCTCTTCGATGGTGCACAGATAGTCTGATACATGCGCTGCTAAATCTGTGAGATCATGCAATTTATATTGAAGACAAATGTGTTTTTTCTCCTAACTCATGGACTATAACCCCTATATCCCTAATGATCAAAGGTAAATTGAAGAGTATTTAATTTTTCCTCTGCTGTTACTCTGCTTACCTCTCAGCCTGCTTTAGTCGACTTCCATGGAGTTACTCTGCCTCTCAGCCAAATGCGAATACCTGCAACCTCCTTCGCTCTCTACTGCAACGAAAACAAACAGAAACACTGCGATAAACACCGCGGATCTGATAGACACTGCAATAAATCAAAGTCATAAACACTGCGATGCATTTCAAATGTGTTTTTTCTCCTACCTCGTGGACTATAACCCCTATATCCCTAATGATCAAAGGTAAATCAAAGAGTATTTAAGTTTTCCTCTACTGTTACTCTGCTTACCTCTCAGCCTACTTTAGTCGACTTTCGTGGAGTTACTCTGCCTCTCAGCCAAATGCGGATACCTGCAACCTCCTTCGCTCTCTGCTGCAACGAAAACAAACAAAAACACTGCGATAAACACTGCGGACCCGATAAACATTGTGATTAAACACTGCAAATGACAGTCATAAACACTGCGATGCATTTCTACTTCGGGCATGGACATGGACCCGACAAGATAAAAATTTTGGTTAATTGGCATTTCTACTCCGGACGCGGACCCGACAAGAATAAAATTTGGGTTAATTGGAATAAAAAAAAATGGAATTGGAATTCGTTATTCCAATTCCACCTATTTAGGTGGAAAATGATATTCTCATTTTAGGAGCAAAATGGGAATTTTGGAATTCCAATTCTATTTTTATTCATGGACCCAAACATGGAATTTGGCATTATCCAGAATTAGATAATGCCAATTCCAGTCCAATTCCTGCTGCCAAATGGGCCCTAAGGGATTTAATCATTTTTGAGGCATCTTATTAGCATTACAATACTACTATATGTATAGGTAAAAAAATTCTAATACTATTATCTTTTATATCTATGTGGATAATTAAATCAACTTGTTGTTGTTCTTAGTTTTATTTGTATAGTAAAAAATATTTTTATATTATTTCTCCATTTTGTAAATTCTTGTTGTATATCAAATAGGAACACAACATAAAGAAATTAAGAGGATTCCATTAATTCATATGAAATTCACACCTTTTTATGTCTAAATATTTACTTTTTATGCATGGTTGAAACAATTCTATTCTTTCAAATATTTATATGTTTATTTTAGGATTCACATGGAACTACAAGTGGGGTCCAAATGTAGTGGTTAGATACATGCTCATTACTTCACATGAATGGTATATCCTTGTCATTAGTCCACGTTTATAGGCACCTAATCTCTACCTCAAGATTTCATGGTTTTTCTTTCGGTTTAAATTTTTAAAATGATGATTCCATCCCTTTGGTGCTAGTTGTTGTAAGCAGATTTGGTACATGTTTGTGTGACTATTTGTTATGCCTTATTATTAAGACATCTAATTGTTCATTTAAAGATTATTCCAGAATACCATAAAGTATCCTCATTATAAGGTACATTTAAGTTATATCAAGTCAATTTAGAATATTAATATGAATCAATATTTACATGAAAATCATCTTAGACACACACACACACACACACACACACACATATATATATAGGTGTGTGCACTAAGTTTTGGACCAAAAAAGTGGACACATCTTTAAAAAAAATTCAAATTTCATATAACCCAATCAGGTTATTGAAAATTCAAAATTGTTCTAGGCTTAATATTATAAAAAAACTCAATCTGTCTTTAACCCGATCTGGTTTCTAAATTTCAAATAACTCGATCGAGTTCTAAAAAGAAAAAAGTACTTCAAAACCCGATCGGGTTTTGAAGAAGTAAAAACTATGCATTTTATTCTTCATAACCCGAGCAGGTTATGAAGAAACTAAAATAGGCTTTTCTTCTAGAAGCCATAACTTCCACATACGGAGTCTGATTGACTCCATTCTAAAAGCGTAGGAAAGATCTTGAGATGATCTAACACATGATTAACCTAAAATAATCTTTAGTCATCAACATTTTTTTCCATCCATTTGAATCAATTAAGGTATAAAATAGGTACATATTATTGCCCATACATGCAACATATAGGAAAATGAGTATGAGCTCTCTCTCTCTCTCTCTCTCTCTCTCTCTCTCGTTAGGACCCCTAGGAATGTTAAAACTAGGGAAAAATTTAAAGAGCACTCATGAGAATGAGAGAATACACTTGAAATGTTGAACCATCAGAAGCCCATGAATTTTTTTAAATGGCCAATTGGTTGCCTTTGCTTCTTTCAATGGCCATCCATGATTTTTTCTGCAATCTTCAAGTGTGTCCTAAGGGGTCCTAGTATGCCTTATCATGTGTTAGGACCTTTAGGTAACAATTGGAGCAGTAGGAATCAGAAAATGCACACCCTTTTTCACTAAACAATATAGATGGGAAACCTGAAATACATCTGGAAGTAGAGTTTCTCCCTTCGCTTCGAGGCATTGCAAATTAGCAGAAGTTTTGTGCTCTTTCCTCCAGCAAAATAGCTTATTTTAATGGCCGCCCATGACTTTTTTTAAATGGATGATTGGTTGCCTTTGCTTCTTTCAATGGCCATCGATGATGTTTTCTGCAATCTTCCAACCTTTCGTACATAGTTATTACAATTTAGTACCCTCCTAGTACATAGGTGTTTCAAGTGAGTGAAATAGAATAAGACATTAATAAAAGATTGGAAGGTACACCTTATCATGTGTTAGGACCCCTAGGAAGTCTCCATGACCCCTTTCGACATATTGGAAGACTCAAGTGTGTCCCAAGAGGCCGTAGGACCCCTTGGGACACACTTGATTGTTCCAATGTGTCGAAAGGGGTCATGGAGACTTCCTATGGGTCCTAACATGTGATAAAGAGTAATAGAACCCCTAGGAAGTCTTCATGACCCCTTTCAACACATTTGAACAGTCAAGTGTGTCCTAAGGGGTCATATGACCTCTTGGGACACACTTGAGTGTTAAAATGAGTCTAGAGTGGTCATGGTGACTTTCTAGGGGTCCTAATGCATGATAAGGCATACTAGGACCCCTAGGAAGTCCCCATGACCCCTTTCAACACATTAGAACACTCAAGTGTTTCCTAAGGGATCCTTCGACCCCTTTGGACACTCTTGATTGTTCCAATGTGTCGAAAGGGGTCATAGGAAGTTGCATGATAGACCTTCCTGCAGACATGTCCACAAAATTCAAACTTATTCATACATCAGGCCTTGCAAATCCAATTTTCACATGTCCTCCACGATGACATTTCCTAGGACAAAAATGACCACAAATTCATTTTTCTTTGCATTTCCTGGTACAAAAGCTCATAGTTCCATCGCCATACCTCCTTAAATCATGAGATTTGGTAACAACATGTCCAACATCCTCTCGATGTTTAGGATAGTATAGTGGTATTCCATTATCAACATACCCATTATCTATAAAATGCTTTATGATATCACTCCACACTAGAGAATTGTCTGAGACTAGCTTGGAATTTCCAAAGATATACAGACCAATTCTAGCCCTAGAAAGGGCAACGCAAGTTCTGTTTGGAATGTTAATAAATCCTATATTTTCTGATGTTTTTACATTCAAATTAGGAATTCAATGTTTCTTACCAAAGAAAACAATATGATATTGCTCTCTTGTCCCTGGTCAAGAGTACATTTGCTAAGAATTGAGCTTTGAGTTATAGATCCTAACCTTGCTAGACTTTTCTTATATTCATATATTCCCTCCAAAAATTGATCTAGAGCTCTGTTAGTAAATCACACTATGAGAATGGGACCAGAGGAATTTGAAATCTTATGAAGCAAATCCTTTACAATTTGCAACCCAGTAAATGTTTTTCCAGTGCCAGGAGGGCCCTGAATAATGACCAATTTTTTGGTGAGCCCATGATTAATGGCCGCCTCCTGACTATCATCAAAAAAATCACATTTGCAGACTTGTTTCCAATCAAAATTACCCTCAATTTGAGATTTTTTGGCTTCCAGATAAACTAACTGCTCTATAAACAAAATATTAAATGAAAGACCAAATTCTAAACTATCTTTACCTCCTCTCATTCTCATATATTCAACAGAGTTATAAACCTAGAAATTAGAGGACCCTTTCTACTCAACAAACTCCCATTTTTTTTCTTGTAACTCCCTCTAATTTTCTTCACACACTCCCTATAAGCTTCGAGTAAATCTTCTCTTATAACCATGAACTGGGTGTGTAAATAATTGTATACATTCTCATATGGCTAGCTGAAATTTTCACATCAAGTTGACTAACCCTAGTTGAAATTTAGGTTGAAAGCTAGTCAAAATTTTCACGTCAAGCTGACTAACCCTAGTTTGTTGATTTTTCATTGCCATTTAAGGGCATAATTTGGCCTCTCTCTCTCTCTCTCTCTCTCTCTCAGAGCATACTCATTTTCCTATATTTTGCATGTATGGGCAATAATGAGTACCTATTTTATATCTTACTTGATTCAAATGGATGGAAAAAAAATGTTGATGACTAAAGATGATTTTAGGTTAATCATGTGTTAGATCATCTCAAGATCTTTCCTACACTTTTTGAACGGAGTCAATTGGACTCCGTATGTAGAAGTTATGGCTTCCGGAAGAAAAGCCTATTTTAGTTTCTTCATAACCCGCTTGGGTTATGGACAATAAAATGAATACTTTTTACTTCTTCGAAACCCGATCGGTTTTAAAGTACTTTTTTATTTTCAGAACCCGATTGGGTTATTTGAAATTTAGAAAATTGATCGGGTTATGGCTTGGGAAGAGGCTTGAAAAATGACCCAAAGGCTTGGAGGATCATTTTCCCTCCATTTTTGTTCTTTTAGACATTTTTTCATCTTGTAAGATGAATTCTCAACTTTATCTTCATCAAGTTTACAATTTGTCAACTAGGTAGCTTTATAATTTTCACCATAATATCATACATCTTCTTAGCTTTCTAACCATATAAATTTTTCTATTTTTGGTCAACATTAGCATAGTAAACTTTAATTTTCTTTACCAATGTCTTTCTTGTCCTCACAGACATATGTCTACCATTATTTTAATAACTTTTGATATACTTAATAAAATTACAAATAATTTACATATTATTGTTCTACACTTGATTCTATACACTTTTTTTTTAAAAACTTCATTTTCAATTATTTTGATGCAAGTTATGCCCAGCGCACGAATAGGTACCAAATTTTCAGGATGCGATGAGTTCGAAAAATCACAGAAAAAAAATACCCATCAGAAAATTACAAAAAAATACACAACTTAGAGATCTCACTCTTACCTATCATCCTACCAAAGGGATTTAAAAATATTTAATATAACTATATCTTTTGTACCGCACACGGAAAAAGCTATGTTATGTTTTTCAAAAAAAATCAGGAACATGTTTTCGTGCGCGCAAGGTTTGACCCTCTTAATCTTATCAGTTTTTAAAAAAATTAGTGTTTTAGAAACTAGATTCAGAGTAATACAATTTGTATTTTTTACACATCTTCTTATTTTGAGTGCATGACCCTCAAACACCTATTCCAAGTTTAGGTTTACCTGATTTCAGAAGAAAAACGTATGTCCACTTATACCCCCTTTTTGGTCCAGAACTTTGTGCACATACCATATATATATATTTATATATATAGATATATATATATATATATATATATCTTTTACTTTACATAATAAAAAATTTAAATAACACATGAGTCAAGAGTTGTGTACCTTCATATATGGCTTAATCATGTATTTTCTTATATGTCATAGCTAGAGTACTCATTCAATAACGTAAAGTTGGTTTATTGATTGAACAAATTTTTGTATGGTACAAGAATATCCTAGAGTGTTGTGCCAAAAATTTGACTCAAATGTTTTTATTTTTATTTTTAAGATTTATTAGGTCTAAGT
Organism: Thuja plicata; assembly: GCA_018584345.1. NCBI lineage: Eukaryota > Viridiplantae > Streptophyta > Pinopsida > Cupressales > Cupressaceae > Thuja > Thuja plicata. Next base: position 3,011,776 of record MU224884.1, read on the forward strand.
GAAATCATTGTGTTTATTATAAAGAAGATAGTAATCTTTTTATTGTTAACATTTTATGTTGATGATATATTATTATTTGATAATATTGGTGGTATTTTATTTAAAATCATAGACTTATTTATAGAGTTTAAAATTAAATAAATAAGAGTTGCTAATTTTATCTTAGGGATGACCATTATATATCTATTACAAAAAATGGTTGGGCCTAGTGTATCTAATTTGTAGCAATTCAACATGATCAACATCAAGCTTGCGATTTCTATGAGAATATATTTTTTGGTTTAGTAGTGTCCTTTGACATATTTAAAGATATTTATGAATATAAGGTATGCACAAAAAAATCCAACTGGTGAAATTATTTATCGATTTCATGGCTAAAACTAGTTGAGATCTCTAGGTGTAGCAAGAAGGGTTTTCAAATATTTATATAAAACTATAAATTATTATGTTTTCTATAAAGGTGGTATGATAGGTCACATGAATCTAATATAAAAAATTCATATAGGTCACCTACAACCAACCTATAGAGGTGCTATAATTAATCTACAAATCTCAATGAAGATTCTAGTATACGAGGATTTAGATAGAAAAAGGGATGCAGATAGTAGAAGGTATACAAGAGGATATGTGTTTAACCTATTAATTGATGAAATTGTGATTTTGATGAAAAATAAAAATACAACGATCGTTTTATCCACCACAAAGGTAGAGTGTGTGAAAGTTTTTTATACCTATTTTAGTTTAGAGAGAGTGTCCAAATATTGAGTTGAACTAGATAGTTATCAAATTTTAATGTGAGTTGAAGTGCAATCAATTTGGTAAATAAATTGACCTTTAATTAGTGGATGAAATGCATTGATGTTAAATATTAATTTTGTTTCTAACATGGTAGTGTTGGAGGCGGTCATTGGAGAATTTCAGAGTTGGGAAGCACACAGAGTTTTAGATGGTGTAGTGGGTCTATGGGGTTCACAACTCCTAACAATTAGTTCATATTTTAGTGATAGTTTTTTTTATATAAGTGATAAGTACCACTAAATTTTATTAATTATATATTATTTTATAGTCTTGGTTCAAAGAACACTGGTAGGAAAGAACCAGGAAAAGAAAACTTCTAGTCTTGCTCATATACATAGGAAAGCCTAAAAAAATATGTCTCTAGAACCATCAAAATAAGGAGACAAACAAAGTTACATCCTGGGTACATGTAAATCCTAAAATGAACAATTTTTTTTCAATTTATTTTATGAGCACTGACAACCATCCATAAAAAGTAAACATTAGTCATAGAAAGATATAGGTTTCATGTAATGTAATGGGATAAACTCAAAATTTATTTGTGTTGTCTTCCTCCTTGACATGCACAAAGGATATGCACATACAAAACTAAAAAAAAAATGTGCAATGAAAAGTTTCTATCATGCAAGTTGAACTAATCAAAACAACAATTTGATTGAACTAAGAAAAATATATATAATGAAAAGTTTCCATTATGCATGTTAAAATAATAAAAAATATAATTTGATATACCAATCTACACAAATATATAAGAGAAAATTGTTAGAATATTCTTCCTATATGTATAATGGTATCAAACACTCTTGCCAATGTAGTTCCAATAAAGTGATATGACACTTTAAGAATGCCCATGTAATGTGATCAAGATTCATCTAGGAAACATAATGAGCCTTTATGTAGCATATGTCACAAACTAAAATGTCAACATAAGGATGCTATTAATGATTATATATTCAATCCCCCATGTTTATTGATACAAATACCTACCAAATGAAAGGAATTGAAAGAAAAGAAAAAATATTACATGAAAAGTAATACAATACTGCCATTAGTCATCTAAGAAAACAAGAAATGTTATTAAATGGTAAGCATATAAAGCATGCATATTATTGATAGTCATACACAAGGTTGCCCTTGAATGAGTAAATGGGCAGAGAAAGATAGTCCTAAATTTGAGATATGGATCATGTAATAAAGTGTCCAGCACTAGGAAGACATATGCCTTGATCATAATTTGATGGTTCTAGTTACATGATAAAACATGTGATAAAATGGATGCTCAAGTCATTATACCCTTGATGTAGTAAGATAATTCTAATAATATGTTCATGCATGTGAGCATAATAGGCCATGAAAGACATAGTGTCTCCAATATAAATTAATAGCTCTGCAAGTGCAATAATGAAATAAAAGGGTGGTATAGGAAGGGGAAATCATAATACCATTAATATTGTAGGATATTTATATAATTATGTTGGGAAAAAAATCATACTATATAATAGGGTAGATATAATGCTGCTCCAATCTAGTAGGACATCTTTAATTCAATTGAATATGATAATTCAATTTATGATATGAAATAACACTATAATATAATAATGAGTATATGATCAAAATAAGCATGATATAATAGAAGTATAAGGGTCATAGGTGATATGAGATAGAATAAGGATCATAAGCATGTGGTTAATGCATGGTGAATTCCATAAGCATAAGTTGGGCATCATAAGATATGGAATATACAATTCTAAGTAGATAAGAATGAGAGATGTGAGAAAAGAAGGATTGTGGGTAAAAGACATAAGGATATATAAGTAAAGAGTAGATAAAGAAGCATGAATAAATTATGAAATAATCAACCAAATCTACAAACGTGACCAACATAATCTAATTAAAATAAGCAATGAATGAGATAGCTATATGTATGGAAGGCTTGAATAACAATAAGATAATATATTTTTGAGAGAAGTAGAATTCCCCCAAATTATTATGAGGAAAGCACAAAATAATATGTATCAAAATTGTAAGAAACAAGGAGTAATTTTAAGGAAGCAAATGTAGCAAAATCAACTTTCAAAGCTAATCTTCAAAGGATAGATGTATATTATTTTTAAATTCGATTTAAATTATTACAAAAAAGTCATAGGAATATATACATAATACCAAAACATAAATGAATATATACAAGAACATAAATATATCTCGAGAAAAAAATTAAGATTAAAACCCAAACTCAAAAGTAGTCAAGTTTATTATATTCATTAAACAAGATGACTAGAATACATTGGTAGAGAAATATTTTAGAAAAGTGCCAACAACATATGTTTTTGATGTGATTCTAGTTACATTCCAATACTTGAAAATTCAATTTACATTATATTATAACCCTAAGAAACTAATTTATACATAAATGAGAAAATAAGAAGCCATAAATGGTTTTTGGAACCATCTATTCATTCCTTTAAAGGAGTGGTACCAAAATTCGACCCCAAATCAAATATCCAACTTGAGATTCCACATACAAGATAAAATAAATAAATATTGTATTTCCTCTACAACTATCATACTATTTCATTATCGTCTACTCAAGATGGACACCTAGTTTGTAACTACCACTATCCAAAAGTAGTACTCCATAACAAATGTCCACACCTATCATAATACTAGTTAAGGTTCCAAGATAACGTTTCTCTTACTAGCTCTTACACATCATATGAATCTATAGGATCCCACACATCCAAATCTACTAAAGATGAAAATTTTAAATAACCTCGTACATAATCACACACACCTGTAAGTATATGGTATTATATGATGTCACCTCAAAATCATATGCCTAATTTCTATGTAGGCTAATTTAAGTTTATAAAACTTGAAAAATAAATCATATGCCTAATTTAAGTTTATAAAAATTGAAAAATTTCTATGTAGGCTAATTTAAGTTTATAAAATTTGAAAAATAAATAAATAATTAAGATTATTTATGTTAGAAATTTATAAAGGTTGAGACACATTTTAACTCCTTGTTTATTACATTGCAAGGGCTAAAAGGAAACATATCATTATTAAAATCTAACTCTTAGGAGCTAGAGGACTATTATAATTTGAACACCATCTCTATTTTTCCATGTCCATAAGCTTTGAAAAAACATCTATAACATTATTCAATTTTTTACTTTATCTAATTTTGCCCTTAGATATATTTGACAATATCTATTTTCTTGGACTTTGTATTAAAATTTGGGTTCTTTGCTAAATAAATTGCCTATAGACCATCATAATAACCTATAACTACTTCTTCAAAACCTTTGGAAGGGAATTCATCTCAGTCAAGCAGGCAAGATTCAGTTGGTCAAATCAACTCTTCAAAACCTTCCCACTTATGCCCTTAGCCTCTTTACTATCCTGGATAAAGTGGCTGATGCTATGGAAAAAATCCAAAGAATATTTCTTTGGTCTGGGGAAAAAGAGCATAGGCATTTCCCTTTGATTACTTGGGACAAAGTTTGTCTCCCTCAAAGGGATTGAGGTCTGGGAATCAAGAGGATTAGGCCTTTCAATAAGGCACTTCAAACCAAACAAAATTGGCAGATTTTCCATGGTAAAGGGGAATGGAGAGATTTCTTCGAGGATAAATAATTGTCCAATGCTTCTTTGAATTCTTTCTTTGAATGTGATGATATCTCGAATGGCTCATGTATCTGGAATGGCATCCTCAACGCCAAAGATCTGGCCAAGTCAAAAGCAAAATGGAAAACTGGAAATGGTCGCACAATTAGCTTTTGAAATGACAATTGGATACTGTCTGGGCCCCTAAAAGATATAGATAGATTTAATTCTTGGAAGAAGGAATGCACCTTGCTTTTCACAGACAGGGTTTGTAATTACCAGAGTGGGTAATTCTTGGGTGGATCTGTCCTCTGTTTCCCAGGAGCTTTCTCCATTACTCACTGCTCTGAATGCTATCTCTCTTTCTCAAAATCAAGATTCTATGATTTGGGAAGGATCCCCTAACAACTCTTTCACTGTGGCGTCTACCTACTCTGTTCAGTTGCATCAGGAAGCTACTCCTTTCTGGGCTAAAGCCTGGTTACCTGGCCTTATCCCAAAAATCAATGTTTTTTACTGGATTTTACTTCAAAATTGCAGTCTCACTGTTGATAACATTATAAAGTGTGGCATCCATATCCCGAATAGGTGTGTTATGTTTCAGAGCCAAGCTGAATCTGTGGACCACCTCTTTATTCATTGTCCCTTTGTTAGGTCTGTCTGACAGTTTCTCCTCTCTCTTTTTGGCTTGCATTGGTGCTTTCCATCCTTTATTAAGGACCTCTTCTCCCATTGGACCTTGCCCTTCAAAAACACTTCCTATCACAAAATTTGGTCATGGGTGCTTCCTCACCTCTACTGGAGAATTTAGAAAGAGTGCAATAACCGCATCTTTAGGGACTGTAGTGCCAATCCCAAAATTATATATGAGAAGATATACCATGCTCTATTGGAAAATTTTGTTACTTATGGGAATACTAATCCTTTTGCAGATAAAGATGACTCTGTTGATCCCTTGAAGACCATAGATAAAAGACAGCACTGCACCTAGATTTGTCCTTCGGAAGGATGGGCTAAAGTCAACTTTGGCGGTGTGGCTAAGGGTAACCTAGGCAAGGTGGGAAGTGGTGGAGTGATTCAAAATTGATTTGGCCAAGGCATTGCTGATGTAAGCCTTCCATTGGGCACACAAACCAATCACCATGCGGAAGCTAATGCAACCCTCCAAGTGAATAAATTATCTCATGACTTGGGAATCAAACAACTTTAGTTATAAGGTGATTCCCGCAAAATAATCAACTGTCTTAAAATGTGACACTCGCCGTTGTGGACCATAGCTAATATGATTGAGGAAACTAGCTACCTCTTGAACACCTTTGATAAGGTTCATATATCCCACGTGTTTAGAGAAGGAAACCAAGTTGTTGACTGGTTTGCCAATGTGGCAGTGAGAAGTGACAGGCAGACTCGCTGGCTTAACAGTGGAGACCTCCCACGTGAAGCTTTGAATTTCGTTGCTTATGACCGAATCCACGGGAAAGAGGGATTTATTAACATTAATCATGATTGTTAATGCATTGAATGGTAATGGCTTTTCCATTAATGGAAAGTACGAGATAGGCTAGAAAGAAAATCATAACAAATCACACCTGCACACTTACTGGGTTCCCAGAGGCATTGGTAAAACTTACTGTTCAAGGAAAAGAAGTGGAACTATCTAGAACAATTCAGAGAAAAAAGGTCTGTGCTTCTATTCTACCTCCTTTTTGTTTGTGCTTCAGTTTCTTGCGATGAGAGGGGAAAGACATAGGAGGGAGCCTACTAAATATTTTGAAAAATGGAGGAGGCGTACCAAGATTTGGAACTACCTTCAAAATGGCGTCATTTCTACCTTCATCGAGAGGCTTCATGGTGGGAAGTCGTCTGTGACGAAAATATTCGTCAAAAGCTGGAATGAAGGTAGTATTGAGATTGAGGGAAGAAATTTTATGGTGACAAAGGAGGTAATCTCTACTGTTACGGGTATCCCTATTGTTGGAAATAAATTCTACAGAGACTGAAATTTTTTGGATTCGACGATTAGCGACTTTGTTAGAAATGAGAAAGAAAATAAAGCACTTACCAAAGTTGGCACCCACTACCTTCTTGAAGGGCTGAAAATATTGTGAAGGTTTGTTTTAAGAGCCATCATCTACTACAACACACTGGATACCAGGTTTGACAGAATTCGAACCTACCATTTTTTCCTCTTGAATCATTTTTGCCATGGCATGTAGGTTTCTATACCCTTTTATGTATATGCTTCTATAAATGATAATATTAATAGGTTTAGAGAGAAGGCCATAGCTAACCCTACCCTGCATGAAGGCCTTTTACTTTTAATATTTGAGTACTTTAAGACCCAAATCCTTGGGAAGGAGGTGACTTAGAAAGATGAGATGGAGGCCTCTGGTTCTGACTACTTTCCTTTAGAGATGGAAGATAGTGAAGGTCTACATTCTAAGGACTATGATGTGTATAAAATGAAAAAGAATAATCAGGGTTCGTCTTCTAAGAAGCGCAGAGTCATTCTACAAACCATTAAAAAAGATGAAATGATCACTCCTAAAAAATAGAACACCATGGTTATTTCTTCTGAGGAAGATTACAATGATAATGAGGAAGGAATGGGCATGGATGGTGAGGAGGTAATATCTAGCAGCAAAGGCAGAAAGAGAAGGCAACCCACGACGGGTAAACACCAAAATAAAAAGGATAAGAATAGGGAAGTGAGTGCTGACTAGAAATCTCCAAAGGACAAGACCCATCGTGTCTCCCATGTTTCAGACCACAATCTGAAGAGGAACCTCCAGGGAGATTACCATGAGACCAATCAGGCTATTCCTTCCCCTCACGACTCTCAACCCCAAAATACGGGGAAGGATGATAGGCAGGATAGCGAGTTTTGTTGTTATATGGCAGATTAGGGGAAGATAATTGGATGGCGTGACTTCAATGTCAAAACTCCCAAAATGGGAATCACTAGAGAAATTATAAATCCCAAGGTCATTGAAGGTGAGGGAGGCTGAATTAAGTTGGATGAGCTTATCGACCCGTCAATGGTGGTGCTTAGTGATAACACCAGGGAGTTTGAGATGAACCTGCTCAACAATACCCAGAATAGCATGTTAGATAACTACAAGACAATTAAATGGCTATTCCACGAAGTGGAGGATCTCAAAAAAAGGGTTAATGGTACAGACAAGGCTAAAAATGACAACAATACAGAGGAAAAGATGAATCTGAGCATTAGAGTGCAAAAAATGGAGGATAATATGACTAGGGTAGAAGCTACCCTAAAGAACATAGTGGAACAAAGCTATAATATCCTTAAAATGTTCAAAGAGCACACCAATACTATCATTAAGAAGTTGGAGGAAAAATTAGATGGGACGGATGCTGCCAACTTGGAAGTGGAGATTGAACAGAACATTGAACATGGTTCTAGCAAGAGAACTAGAGCCAGAACCAAGAAGATAAAGGACATGAACATGGCGATCGATGTCCAGAAGATCAAGGATTCAGCTGCTAACATGGAGCTGCTCGAGGGCAAGGCGACCACCTTGATGGTGGACTTATCTTGAGGGTCCCTGGTCCTTTTTGCTGACCCTATTTTATTTACTTTTTTAAAAGCTCTGTCTATTTTTTGCTCTGGCCTTTGTTGGCCTGTACTGTGTTTTGGCTACGTTTCATTTTAGACTGGACGTAATGCTTTATTTTTAACTATGTTTCAGGTTTCAGGAACCCTTTAAAACTTGATTTACGTAATCAAAAATCTATAACTACTTCTTAAATCCCAACATATGAACATAATATTTTCAACAAAATAGTCGCTTTACATGCATGAGTAGCTACTATATGCTCAATCTTAGCAATTGACAAAGCAACCATATCTTTTAGCTCTCTCATCTAGTTGCAAGGAACTAGCAGACCAATAGACTTTAAATACCATCTATTTTATGTTGTTACTCATCAGCTTTGTCAAAGAACCTACAACATAATTCAACTATGTATTTGACTACATATAAATAGCAAAATGATACTACACATCTTTGTGCTTGTTTCTTACTTGAAAATTTGGGTGTGTAGAAATGATACTACACATCTTTTTGCTTGTTTCTTATCTTACAAAATGATACTACACATATAAAAGTAGGTGTAGAAATGATTATTTGTGCTATAGGAGTAGATGTTCTTTATGTATACACAAAGTTATTTGTTCAATTTTTAAATGTCTTAATTTATTTTGAGTGGTGTTAATCTAAAAAAATTCAATTCATTGAAATTATATTTGATAGTTGTCATTCAAGTTTATTTTTTGGCGAAATTGAATTGCAAGATTTGGTGAAAGCAAAAGATTTCTTTTAGTTAATCTTTGTTGTCTTCATGGTTTGAACATTTTGACTTGGGATTTAAAAACTTTTCCAATCCTATCTAGTATGAATTTTTTTTTTCAAAGTGGGTTCTTGTGAGCCACCACTCATGAAACATAGGTCAATGAATTTGATTCAAATTACTACACACTTCAATCCTATAGAAATATCACAATTCCTCGATAGAAATATCACAATTCCTAAAGGGCCCGTTTGGTGTCAAGCATTAACCTGGAATAAGCATTAGTTAATGCTAGAATAATTTAATTCTCGGCATTTTTTGAATTCTGGAATTAAAAAACTAATCCCCATTTTGGGGCTTATGCTTGCATTAGTTAATTCTAAAAAAAAGCTGGAATTCATTTCTTATTCGAGAATAAGCTATTTATGGATTCAAAT
>MU224884.1:3020983-3058374 GCA_018584345.1 Thuja plicata
TCTTTTTTTTTTTTTTTTTAATGTGGGTATGTATATATATACACATGTGTGTATATATATGTGTGTATATATACACACATGTGTGTATACACACACATGTGTGTATATACACGTGTATATATACACACACACATGTATATACAAGTGTGTATATACATATGTATATACACACACATGTGTATACATGTGTATATATATACATGTGCGTATATACATGTATATATACAAGTGTGTATATACATATGTATATACACACACATGTGTATATATGTGTATACATGTGTATATATATACATGTGTGTGTATACATGTGTATATACACGTGTGTGTATATACACATGTATATGTGTGTATATATGTATGTGTATATATGTACATAAGTTAAAAATGCATATTCAAATTAATTAAAAAAATAAAAAATAATCCTTGTTCCAGCTTTCATTTTTAGAATTAATTAATTCGAGAATAGGCCCTTATTCTGGAATAGACCTATTCTGGGTAAGTTAATGCCATGCACCAAACGGGCCCAAAGGGATTCACACTTCGAACATCGTTATTATGAAATATATCATCGATGTATATCTGAGCCATACCGGCCTGTGTGTGCAATATCCCACCTTTATAGTGTGTTTAAAAGACAAAGTCATTTATATTCAGAGAGTGCAAACTGTAATACAACGAGTTTGCTACATGTCAAACATAAACTAGGTAGAACGGAAATCTGAAAGATGAAATCTGGCTTGAGACCAGCTCGCAATTGCTGAAGTATGGCACTAAAAATTCTTAATCACCACTGCCAATGGACAGCAAGCATTTAATAACTAATTTATGTACCTTTTATTAATCACGGGAGAATTTTTTATCTAAATTTTTAATCACCACTGCCAGTAGATAGAGAGCATTTAATATTGTTTAAGGCACCCATTATAATCATGGATTAAAATATAGTCATATATTAATAAGATTAGGGTACAGTCATGTGCTGTGAAATCCCACATGCTCTGAACAATGTGGTGGCATAACACATGACTTATTCTCACATATTACTATTCAAACCTTGGTAGAACATAGATAATATTCTAGAACATGATAATATTGGTAAATCATTTGCAGTTGCAAGGATCGCAAGTGCAGTTGTCTCCACACTTACACCCACCTTCACATTTGCATCCATTCTCCCCTGCCACACTCATTTCCTCATAACACCTGGTTTTTCATTCACATCATTCAACAACAATTAAAAGTATATTATTTATTCTAATTTCCATTTCAACAATTGCAAAGATTTGAGTACCGAAAAGGATAAGAAGAACTTACACCATATCAGAAGCAGTGGCTGCCAAAGTTGAGCCCTCTACAGCCTGTTCTGGGAAGGCCTTGCACCTGCAATCACATTAAAAAACTACCTCTCATTTATTCAAAATAAAGAGAAAAAAAAGGCAATTCTTCCCATTCTTCTATTGAAGTTATTGAAAACCCATAAAGAATGGTTATAAGGATATTTGATACCCTGCACAGCCATTGCAGTTGCCTCCACACCCACACTTTCCACCACAGCAAGACATCTTCTCAAAAACACAAAGAAGATCTGAAATAACCAAAATCAAAGAAAACAAATATGGTTTGGATGAATTGTGAAATACCCACTTCATGGTCTGGTATTTATTGTAAAATGGTGGGGTTGGCAAAACAAAGAGATGGGTGTAGACCGTTCAAATGGCATCCATCCACAGTGTCTATTTCCCAATTATTAAATTCAGAAAACTATCCAAAGATTCCCAATTTCGAATATTAGTACGTTTCCCAAATACAATAAGTTATTACGTCTATTCCCTTTAACCAGTTCAAGCGATTGGTATTATTTTAAGCCATGAAAGTTGGAAGGCAACACTGAATCGATTTAAAAGAGGAAAATCAGAGAAGCGAAGAGGACCCTCAAATCAACCTTTTGTCAATGTCAAGCATATAATCTCATTTTGGGTCAGGGTGGTCAATCTTTTAATCCTGCTAGTATTAGGTTGATTTGAAGCTTTCGGGATTTGATATTATTCTTAGTTTCTAATGATTGTTCACACCTTTTCTTTTATAAAGAATTATTCTTACATATGTTATGGTTATAGCATGTAAAGGTATATAATGAATATTATTTTTTCATAGAACTTATGCATTGATTTAATAGTAAAAGAATTGTTCTTGTAATTCTTGAAAGAGGTCATAAATTCAAATCTTATATAGGGTAGGACATGTATGCTTCTTTTGTAATACAATAAAGTGTCTCTAGCACATCACATATAGATTTAAGTAGAGCTAGCTCTACCACATTCGGGCAGATCACATATGGATTTTAAGTGATATGTTCAAAATTATAGCTTCTCTTACAACAATGGACAATGAAGGACTTATTCCTCTATGCATAGTTAACATTATTCATAGGCAATAATCAAAATTTATTACATATATGTTGCTCTTGGCCCCAGTCATAGAGGAATAAGTGAAAGATGCAATGTTTTCCATGAGTGCGTATAAGGCTCCCAGGATGGATGTGTTTCTTTCGGCCTTCTTCCAAGAATTCTGGGTTGTGGTTCACTTTGATGTTATAAAAGATGCAAGGGATTTCTTTAGGCCTAGGAAAATCCTTAGGAAACTCAACAACACCTACACTGTGCTTGTTCCAAAGGTCTAGGACCCCAAAAGTATGGTTGATTTCAGGCCTATTAGTCTCTGTAACACTATTTATAAAATATTTTCAAAAGTTCTGGTCAATAGGTTGAAACCACTTCTGGACAAATTTATCAACCCTTATTAGAAAGGTTGTGTTCTAGGGCGTCAGATTTTGGGTTCTTCCATTGCCACCCATGAGCTTATCCATTCCATGGATCTAAGTAGGAGTCTAGGTATGACCTTGAAACTAGACATTTCCAAAGTGTATGATAAAGTTAAATGACAATTCTTGTACTCTATTTTACTCAAGTTGGAATTTAATCGAAGAGTTATTAGACTTATCCGTGAATCCATTGAGACTGTTCATTACTCATTTCTTGTGGATGGTACCACTTGGTGTTTCTTCAAGGATGGTAAAGGGCTCAGACAGGGGGACCTTTTGTCCCCATATCTGTTTATTATGGTTGCAGAGGTTCTCGGTAGAAATTTTCTCAACCTGGCATGGATGGGTTGGATTCAAGGTGTTAAAGCTTCCACCACCCTTCATCTATCAGTCTTACAATAGTTTTTCACCGACACCTTTGTCTTTGGAAAACCTTTAGTTATTGAGTCTAAGGAATGGAAAAGCCTGCTCAAGAACTATGTCAATGCCTCAGGACATTGTATTAACTATGGGAAGAGTAACATCTATCTCTCACCGCTAAGGAAGATCTCCAAGCCAAGATCAAGGATATATTGGGCTACCAATGTGCTCACCTACTGGGTACTTACCTGGGTCTACCACTAATTGTCAAGGAATTTACCCTTAATTTATAGAATGTTGTTCTCGAAAGAATCTAGAGGAAGCTTGCTGGCTAGAAGAGAAAAATGTTAAGTAGTGTTGGGAAGCTTCAACTCCTCTCAACCTCTTTACAAGGTACCCTAGCCTACTTCTTGTCTTTATTTAAAATTAAAAGGGCAAGGAATGAAAAACTAGAAAGAATCCAACATTCTTTCGTTTGGAATTGTATGGAGGAAAAATAGAGAATGACGTTGGTCAATTGGGAAATTGTTTGTAAACCAAATTGATGGGAGGTTTGGGGATTAGAAAGCAAAAAAATTTCAAAAAAATCCTTAATTGTTAAAGTTGGATGGAATTTGGCTATTGGGAAGACTGATTAGTGTAAAATAATTCAGGCTAAGTATCTAAATAATGACAACTTTCATATAAATCTCGACTCCCAAGATCTCCCTTCTGGGTCAAAGTTATGGGTCATTATTCTAAGATGTTGGTCCCTTATCAGGGAAGGTTTGAAATTAAAAATTGGTGATGGGCAGACTATCAAATTTTGGGAGGATTTCTGGCTTGGTGACAGACCTCTGGCTATTAGCCCTTTTTTTCATCTAATGGGAAGAATGAAGGACTTCTTTGGGACTTTAGTTGAAGAGTACATTTCCCCTGGTGGTAAATGAAAATCTCTCAAGGACTGTGTAATGGACAATCCTTTTGTGGTCCCGAGGGCTGAAGAATTATAGGCCCTTCTATCAAAAGAGAAAATCTCCTTATTTCCTAGAGATACCCTAGAGATGAGAATTTTACCTGGGAAAAATCTTTTAGGAGCCTTTTCAATTAAATCTGCCTACACTCTCCTGATAAGGAATAATGTTGACACTAATTGTAGGAAAAAGGGTTTGGAATCCATAATTAATCCAAAAATTGATTTGTTTTGGTGGGCATAAACGCATGGTAAAATCCTCACTCAAGACAATCTTATTAAAAGAGGCTTCCAATTTCCTAGCTATTGTATTCTATGTAAAGGGGAGAAATAGATTATACAACACTTGTTTATTCATTGTCCATTTTCTTCCTATATCTAGTATGATATCCTATGAAAATTTAACATTGAATGGGTCTTCAATATGAATCTTCAACAATTCATCCTCAATTGGAATTTTCCTTTAAAACATCCCCTCATCAGGAAATTATGGAAGAAAATCTCTCCACACAATTTTTGGTATTTTTGGAAGGAGAGTTATAATAGAATCTTTAGGGATTCTAAGATCTTTGTTGATAACATGTTGTTAATTCTTAACAAACTCCTTGTAAACATTGCTATTAGCAACTGAAAAATACCTGATGAACCACCTTCTACTCGGGATTGTAAGCTTGCTGAAAACTAGAAGCTTCCAACGCATTTTCACAAGTATGATAATTCCAAGAAAATTGCCAGGAGAAACACTATTTCGCAGGCTCCTCGACCTCCTGATGGTGCGACCAAAATAGGTACCTCTACTGGAAGAGGGATTATTAGGGACCATAAAGCTAGGTGATCTTGTGGCTACATACGTTGGATATTTCGGTAGCCTCACAAGAAACCAAGCAGAAGGGATGGCCCTACTATGTGGTCTGAAGATTGCTCTATCCATTGGCATAAAAGTCTTAGAGATTGAAGGTGATTCTAAATTAATTATTGAGGCCACGAGAGGATCCATGAGAGCTGATTAGAGGGTGGAGGAAATCCTCAAAGACATTAGATCACTCTTAACTGGCATGGAAGAGTTTACACTACAACATATTTTCAGAGAGGGGAATGCTATTGTTAATTCTATAGTTTCCATGGGGTTGGAGATGAAGGGGCTTTGATGTTGGAGACAGTGTACAATGACTTACTAGATGAAATAAAATCCCTTAAAGGGAAGAAATAAAAATGTTCCTAATGCAAGGTGCTAAGATGGTTTTTTTTACCCTTTTTGCGGTGATTGGGCTATGAATGGTAGGGAAGGACAATATTATTCAAATTTGAATTTTTTCCAACTTTTTTCTATACACAAAACCCTTGCAAGAAGCTAGCTAAGTTGTACTTCATAAATCCATGTCACATCATGCTTAATTATGAGGTATTGTGGTGGTGATTAAATGGAATTAGTATTTGGATTGGAAATATTTTTTAAGTACATGATATTTATTTAAAAAATTTCAATTTATATTTCTCCATAATTCATCCTCGACTTTTAATTATTTGTTGCCATATCTTGTTTGGGAAAAAGGACTGTTCACACAAAATTTATAATGTGTTTGAGATGGTTGTGAATGGAGATAGTAATTATCATTATTATAGGCCTTATTGGTCTTTTATTTGGTATTTTGAGTCTGTCTTTTTTTAATAGCATGAAGAAACCCTATATCTGCAAAATTTCTTCCCAACCCTTGCGTTGTGGCTCTGCAACTGGTAGTTTGACATATTTTCATATGGGAGGGGACCGGGTTCGAGTGGAACCTAATAAATATGATGTTTACAAGAATAACCCCTATTGGAAATGAAATAAGTAACTGAGAGGGGAGGGTGAATCAGTTACTCCAAAACAAATCCTTTGTCCCTTAGATGTCTTAAATACTTTAACATTGTTACTCGGTCAATTAAGATATTCTTCTGTAACTCGGGTGTCAAAGGAATCTTTATAAAATGCAATTATACTTTAGTGATTTGGTGCAGAAACATAAAGCATGAAACAAATAACATATACACAGGTGACACCAAGATTTAACGTGGAAACCCAATATGGGAAAAAACACCAATGTAACTAGTTACTATTTTTCACTCTTCTTAAGTGAGCCATGTTAGGTGCCAAAAAGGTTACAATAACACACTGTCAGGTGTGACCCTATTAAAGGATTTAATCACCCTATGAGGAGTGGCCTTGTTAGAGGTCTTCAACACTTCAACATAGAAATGCTACCTTGTGAGAGGATTTACAAAAATACTATTAAGTCTACTCTATTAAGAGATTTGAGATCATTGCTACAATTTTTATAGAGTAACAATGAATTGAATTGTATGTGTAAGCAACTGTCTTTGTTGATTCAGATCCTTGTTCTAATTATGACTAGATCCTTGCTAACCAGATATTCTATTGCAGCTTCGAGTGATCTGTACTCAATCAAAATCCTATATGATTTCGCCTTCACTCTTCATGTCACAGAATTCCACACTTCTTCTTTTACACACTCTTTCTTTTTCACACATTCAATCCAAACTTGACCTTTCATATATATGATAAGCCCTGTCAAGTTGGCTTGAATAAACTTCTAAATAATAAATCATAATTCTGTTGGCCTCATATAACCAATTAATTATAGGATGTAAATCACTGTTAGTCGGCTGACACTAAATTCCTGACTATGACTGAAATGCCCGAGTGACTCGGTCAACACTAAACTTCTTCAATACCTGACTGAACTCAGTCAACACTAAAACAACTCATTCTATTCACTAACTGTGCTCAGTCTGAATGTAGACATTTGTGTATCATCACTACATAAGTGTATATACATGTGTAACATCAATAAAAATACACAACATGTCATAATACAAATAATTGTAGAGCAACATAAAACTTTCTTTAATGTCCTTAGCTTCATTCTGATTCTTATCCAAAAACTCCCTCTGACATCAAAATCTTCCTCTTACTATTATGGACTCTCTCTTAAGTGATTCTTTATGTATTATAGCAAATTCTCCCTCTTTTGTATTATTCTTATGTATTATAGAAAACTCTCCCTCTTTGACAATAGATGCCAAAGACTCCATCTCCACAAATACCAATAGTCATTACTATTTCACTTTGTAATTGTAATGTACCTGAATGTACTAATTCATCTGCAATGTGCTCTGATGTACCTGCATCAACTGATGGATCTTCACTGTCGCTCGGTTTGATGCATCACTAAGTTGTATTTTAGTGAGCTTCAGTTAGGGGAAGCACCCCTAGCTTTTCTCTAAGATACAAGAATGCATCCTTAGGTAAATATTTGGTGAATATGTCTATAACTTATTCTTTGGTATTCACATATTCCAATCTTACTTCTTTATTCTGTACCAATTCCCTCAAAAAATGATACTTTATTGCTATATGTTTGGTTTTGGTGTGCATCACAGGATTCTTTGAAATGTTAATGGCACATGTTTTGTCACATTAGATAATAACTGGTTCTTTTACTTCTTCCTTCATTCCTAACAACAACTTCTTGATCCATATGATGTTTGAATAGTTCATTGCTACAACAATATATTCTTCCTCTGCTGTAGACTGAGAGATACAATTATGTTTCTTGCTAGTCCAAGACACTAACCTCTTTCCAAGAAAGAAAGCTCCACCATTGGTTCTTTTCCCGTTGTCGACACTTCTAGCCCAATCAGCATCAGTGAATGCCTTTAAATCAAAGTATCCACCTTTCTTATACCATAAACCATAGTCTTCAATACCCTTCAGATATCTCAGAATTCTTTTAATTGTCATTAGGTGATTGTCTCTGGGATTAGCTGAAAATCTTGCAACAATACCAACTACCAATGTAATATCAAGTCTGGTATGAGCAACATATTACAATTTTCCAATGATGGATCTGTAGTTGGTCTGATCTACCTCTTTTGAATCATCATCCTTAGACAATTTATGTCCAGTACACATGGCTGTTCCAACAGGTTCGGAATCTTCCATACCAAATTTCTTAAGTATCTTCTTGATATATTTTGATTGAGTAATGTAGATACCGTCCTTCATTTGATGTACTTGTAATCCAACATAGAATTTGATCTCACCAAACATAGACATCTCAAATTCTTTACTCATAGCTACATAGAATGCTTTGCATAGGTCATCATAACTAGTGAATAATATGTCATCAACAAATATCTCTACTAATAGTAATTTGTTTTGTGGTCCTTCTTTGATGTACAGGCTACTGTTATCATTGGTTCTCTGAAATCCAATACTTACTAGATAGCTATGCAGTCTTTCATACCAGGCTCTAGGCGCTTGCTTCAGTCCATACAATGCTTTGTGTAGCTTGCAAACCATATTCCTTCTGCTAGGATCAACAAATCCTGTAGGTTGTTCAATATAGACTTCTTCTTCTAGGATTCCATTCAGAAATGTAGATTTCGCATCCATTTGATATACTTTGTATCCTTTATGTGCAACATATGCCAGAAGAGTTTTGACTCCTTCAAGTCTTGCAATAGGAGCAAGATTTTGTCCATAATAAATACCCTCTTCTTGAGCATATCCTTTACAAACTATTCTGGCCTTGTTTCTAGAAACTTTACCATTTTCATTCATCTTATTTCTAAAAACCCACTTGGTTCCAATCACATTCTTGTCCTTTGGCCTAGGCACAAGAGTCTAAGTTTTGTTCTTCTCAGTCTACTCAATTTCTTTATTCATTGCCTCTATCCAACTTTCATCATTCAATGCATCTTTAACAGTTCTAGGTTCAAATTCACTTAGTAATCATGTAACTTTGAGTTTGTTCCCTGTCATTACACCTTCTTCCTGATCTCCTATTATTTTCTTAGGTGCATGATGCCTTCTAACATATTTTGAAAGTACTGGATCCTTCATTCTAGATTCTGGACTGGATCCACTAGGTCTGTCATTCTCAAACATTCTTTCATGTTCTTCCATCTGATGCTTGGGTTCTACTATCTATGACTCAGGTTCCTTTGTCTGTGACTCAGCTCCCTCTGTCTATGACTCGGTCTCTTCTACCAGCAGCTCGAGTTGCACAGTTTGTGCTACTATATTTACTGGTCAACAGTTCTGCTATCCAATCACCATTGCTCGAGTCATAGGTATAGTATCCGATTCTTGATACATGAATTTCCTGTAGTCTTCAGGCTCTTTATTTCTCTTCACAAACTTGTCAATATTGACATGTACACTTTCTGTGACTTTATGAGTAGTAAGATTCAGACATTTGTATGCTTTTCTTTTACATGAGTAACCTAGGAATATTCCTTCATCACTTTTTGCATCTAGTTTTCCATTTCTTGCTTCCTTCAAGATGTAGCATCTACTTCCGAATACTTTGAAATAATGAACATTAGGTTTATAGCCAAAAAATAATTCAAAAGGTGTCTGGTTACTACCTTTCTTTAGTTGAACTCAGTTCAAGGTGAACACTATAGTGTTGATGGCCTCCTTCCAGTATATGGTAGCAACTTTCTTTTCAATCATTAGGGTTCTAGCATAATCCATAATGGATTTGTTTCTTCTTTCTACTATTCCATTTTTTTGTAGTGTACTAGGGGCAGATACTTATCTTTTGATTCCTCTCTCATTACAAAATTCATTGAACTCATTAGAAATGAATTCTCCTCCTCTGTCAGATCTTAGGCATTTTAGTTTCTTTCCTATTTCCTTTTCAACTCTTGCAAGATACCATTTGAATTTCTGAAAAGCTTTTGATTTCTCTCTGAGAAACATGACAATCATCATTTTGGAATGATCATCAACAAATAAAATAAAATACTTCTCTCCAGTATAGCTTGTTGTTCCAATTGGTCCACAAAGGCCAGTTTGTACCAATTCCAAGACTTCATCAGTATTGTAATTCTTGTTTATGAAACTTGTCTTGGTCATCTTTCCAATTTGATATTGTTTACATATTGCTAACTCTGGTTTCTTCAAAACAGGAATACCTTTGACTCTCTTGTTCTTTCTTATGTTTACCAGATTATCAAAATTTACATGACACAAC
Organism: Thuja plicata; assembly: GCA_018584345.1. Taxonomy (NCBI): domain Eukaryota; kingdom Viridiplantae; phylum Streptophyta; class Pinopsida; order Cupressales; family Cupressaceae; genus Thuja; species Thuja plicata. The sequence goes on from MU224884.1 coordinate 3,031,164, forward strand.
CTTTTATGCCATAACCAGCTTTCTTCTACTTGTGCAATAAAGCATGAACCTTCAGTAAGATCAAAATAGAATAGATTACCTTTTGTTTTCCTGCCAGTTCTAATTAGGTTCCCTTTACCATCTAGGAGCTTGGCCTTACCATTCATGAATTTTACCTTGAAGCCAATCTTGTTCAGATGTGATACACTGACTATATTTATCCTCAATCCTTCAACCCAATAAGCCTTATCACATTTGATTCCTTCTGTCAGAGGAATGCAACCTTTTCCTTTCATAGGGAAAGGTTCATCATTCCCGAAACTGACACTCCCACCATCATAGTGTTCAAGATGTTCAAATTTTTTCTTATCACCAGTCATGTGATGAGAAAAATCACTATCAATTATCCATGTGTCATTTTTACTGATGTGTGAGAAAAGTGTTATCTTTTCATCTTCTTCATCTAACTCATCCTTAATAGAAATATAAACCATTTCATCTTCTTCTTCATCACTGTCAGAATCTTTAGCAATATAACAAGAGTTCTTACCTTTATCCTTGTAGCTTTTGTAGTTCTTCAAATCTTTCTTGTTTTTGAATTTTTTGAACTTTTTCTTATCTTTTTCTTGTTTGTTCGGACACTTTGCAGCAATGTGACCAACCTCATTGCATGAAAAACAAATCAATGGTATTTTTCCTTTTGTGGCTCTTCTTGCAAGTAATGCTTCAATGATGTCAAGATCTTAATCATTAGATTCATCATCACTATTACTTTCAGTCTGCTTCCCTTTTGAGTATATATCCTTCTTACCAAGGTTTAATTTAGCTTTGAATGCAGACTCAAGATTGCTAGAGCTAGGAGAGTAATTGTCAAAGTTATCCAGCTCAAAAGTTGTAAGCCTTCCCACTAATGTATCTAGAGTTATATCCTTATTGCACCTCATCTCTTGAATAGATGAAACTCTAATAGCATAATAGGAAGTAAATTTCTTAGTACCTTGCTAACCACTCTTGTATCTTCAATTATTCCACCTGTAGCTCTGATGGCACTCACAATCTTCTTGATTCTTTCACTGTATCTTGTAATGTCTTCTCCTTCTTTCATTTTCATTTGGTCAAATTGTCCTCTTAGACTTTCTTCTTTGGCTCTCTTTAAATTTTCATTTCCTCCACGAATGTCCTATAATTTATTCCACATATCATAGGCTATAGGGCAGTCCTTGACTTTATCAAATTTTGAGTAGATGAGTGAAGAAGCTATATCAATCATCATTGTATTATGAAGCTTTTGTTCCATCATTTGTTCCACAGTCATAGTTCCTGTTGGTTCCACATATTTTATTTCCAAAAATTGCAAACCAACATCTCTGATAGTAGATAGATGTAGCTTCATCAACTCTTGCCATGATAGGAAGTTGTCTTTGTTTAGCTTTTGGATCTACCTTCTATAAGACATCTCTTATCTTTAGCTTAGGTCTTGAAACCTTCTTTGAAAGCACTTGAAGCTTTGATACCAATTGTTGGAAATGAGATAAGTAACTGAGAGGGGAGGGGTGAATCAGTTACTCCAAAACAAATGATTTGTCCCTTAGATGTCTTAAATACTTTAACACTATTACTTGGTCAGTTAAGATATTCTTCTGTAACTCGGGTGTCAAAGAAATCTTTATAAAATGCAATTATACTTTAGTGATTAAGTGCAGAAACATAAAGCATGAAACAAATAACATATACATAGGTGACACCAAGATTTAATGTGGAAACCCAATATGGGAAAAACCACCAATGTAACTAGTTACTATTTTTCACTCTTCTGAAGTGAGCCCTGTTAGGAGCCAAACCTATTAAAGGTTACAATAACACACTATTATGTGTGACCCTATTAAAGGATTTAATCACCCTGTGAGGAGTGACCTTGTTAGAGGTCTTCAACACTTCAACCTAGAAATGCTACCTTGTGAGAGGATTTACAAAAAATACTGTTAAGTCTACTCTGTTAAGAGATTTGAGATCACTGCTACAATTGTTAGAGTGTAATAATGAATTGACCTATATGTGTAAGAAACTATCTTTACTGATTCAGATCTCTATTCTGATTATGACTAGATCCTTGTTGATCAAATATTCTATTGCAGCTCTGAGTGATCTGTACTCAATCAGACTATCTGATTTTGCCTTCACTCTTCATGTCATAGAATTTCACACTTCTTCTTTTACACACTCTTTCTTTTTCACACATTCAATCCAAACTTGACCTTTCATATATATGATAAGCCTTGTCAAGTCGGCTTGAATAAACTTCTAAATAATAAATCAAAATTCTATCAGCCTCATATAACCAATTAATTATAGAATATAAATCACTGTTAGTCGGCTGACACTGAATGCCCAACCATGACTGAAATGCTCGAGTGACTCAGTCAACATTGAACTTCTTCAATACCCGACTGAACTCGGTCAACACTAAAACATTATATTCACCAAATGTGCTTGGTCTGAATGTAGACATTTGTGTATCATCGCTACATAAGTGTATATACATGTGTAACATAAATGAAAATAAAAAATTGAATAATTGTCTTCAACAACCCCGTTGTCTTGCACATCTATAAGGAAGGGGGAATTACTTCTTTCATTGTATATATGACTAGTTATGATGAGAGCCTCTCACACCAGTTTGTTTCCTCTTGGGCAGAGAGGAGGGTCACTATGGGTGGAATTTTGTTTGAAGTTAATGAGGATGTCATCGCTTAAGGCATGATTCTTCCCACTAATGGTCAAAATTGGAAGAGAACAATCCGCATTGCAGATGAGGGAAACCTTAACTAGTTCTTTCATGGCAAAGAGAAACCAGTGAAGCTTCACGGTGGATATGACAGAGAGAATTTACCACCTCCATGGGACAAGGTTATTTTTTTTATCATGAAGTATTTTACATGAGAGGCAAGATTTGGGGCTTACTACAACCACATGCCCTTCCTTAATCACTTTCAAAATTATGATTTGATTTTTATTCAGGTTTCTTTTTGTTACATTCATTGTAATTCATTTTTAAAGATGTTCTTGACTCTAAGAAGAAGGGGAAGAAATATACCATCTTACACCAAGGGATCATGTTGAGGCTTACCATTTTCACCTTTCTCTATGTATGCCTTGTGACATTACTGTTTAGAAGGCCCCACCTTCCCCAACCCCACCTTCCTCCAACCTCATGGACGCCCTGAGTCCCAGTGAAAAGACGTGTATCAATAAACCAAAACTCTATGGAATTACCTTGATAATTATCTAAATTATGAGTCCCATGTGAAACCTCGTGAAAAAATAAAGTGTGACCCACCTACCCAATTCAAAACTAAGGAGCTTCCAAAAAGGCTAAATTCAATATTCAAAACATTGATTTCGATGTGGAAATAACTAAAGAAACTAGTACACCTCGTCTCTCCACTAGGCTTGTTGTCAAACCCCAAGAGAAGGGTAAAATTCCAAAAGAAGACTCTGTGGAGGAGGGTGAAACCATTCATTCCAAAATCCATGAGGAGAACATTCCTAGAAAGGAAACCTAGTCGACCAAAAGTAGCTCGGATCCCATGTCTTAAAGAGCCTAAAAACTGAATCTTTGGACCTCACACAGAAAAATGAGGTGGGTAGTAAAGCTAACTCCCCAGTTGATGTCATCTCCCCTACCAAAACTAAGGGCATAGTTATTGCTAGTGGAAAGTCCACTATGGGAAGTGAGTGCACCAACTATTGTGCCATGGAGAGGGAAATGAGCATGTTATCAAAAATGACATCAAAAATTTGGAAAATAGGTTCCTCGAGCTGTCAAAGTTTACCCTAAAGGTGATGCATTCTTTGGCTACTACCCTTTTTTTACTGTAGGAGTAAAAGACTAGAGAAAAGGACTCGAAGGAAAATGACTTCAAGGATCTCTTTAAGTTCCTCACGAAGGACTGGGCTTGGTTGATGTTGTCGAAGTCCAGTGTGTTGAAGAAGAAGGCATGTTTCTCTTGCCTATGTTCCTTTTTGATAGTTTGGCTAGTTTTGGCTTTGGAAACCTTTGTCTCTTTTGGTTTCTTCGTATGATAGACTTAATGGTTCTTTTTAATAGCTTGTAGTATAGCCATGCATGGCAGATAAACAACACTTTTTATAATTGCATTATCAGCTTCAATATTTTATGGTGTCTATTGCTACTAAGCTTACTTTATATATGGTGTGTTTAGCTAATCTAGAGGTGTTAGTTATGAGGAATTTCCCTGTAACTAACAATTGGTATTTATTTTTTATATTAAGTATCTGATGGTATAGTTTGTTTTTTCTTAATGTTGTCAATGTGCTGACAATGGTAAATCTGATAATGGCCGCCTTTTGGGCATTGTAACTAAGGGACAACACCCTCATTTTTTGTTTCTTTTAATATAAAAACCTTATAAATTTAGCAAAATAAATTATTAATACTTTTATCCTACATGTAATTGGCTCTCACATAACTACACTAATCACTAGCTCTACCTATCTATGACTATAAGAGATTCAACTATTTCTACCCACCTACTAACTTTATCTCAATGTTTTTTATGCTATTTACCAGTGAGTCTCATATTCCCATTATAATTCTTCTATTTATTTAATTCCAATACCATTATTTATCAATAATTTTGGATGCTACTCTATCTATCACAACCAGTTCTTAATTGGGAATATTCCTATCTATTAACATGCACAAAAATTCATGATCAAAATTTTGATTTTGATTTTATTAGCATGATGCCCTATTATTTACATAATTATCTTTAATACATTGTATTCCATACATAATTATCTTTAATACATTGTATTCCATGTTCTCTCCTTAATACACCTTTAAAAAGTGCATTATATTTCACTTGTGGTTCTTTTATGGACTAGTTTTTCATTTTTAGCTATTTCCTTATATCTTGTGGTTCCTTCTAGAGCCTTGTTAAAATTTTGTATCAGCTATCTCCCTTTTTTTTGACCTCTTATATGTACTACACATATATTTATTATCAACATGGAGAGATTACACTTCAACTACTTTCCTTTGTTGTTCCCTTTGTGGTGGATCTCCTCATATATGAAATGGTTTATTTAAGAATGTAGTGACCATGTATAATCTTAGAAGAATGATCATCTTTCATCGTGAATCTCCTTTCAGTTCTCATGGTCTTTTAAAATAGAGTGGAGTGGAGTGATCTTGTTTCTCCTTTGATGTTATGAAATTTTTCTCTTAAATCTTCTAGTGATACTTCTTGATAAATATTATCCATGGTATGTTTGTTGTGGATTCGATGCCTTAGTTATGTGGTTATAGTACAAGTTTCTTATATTTTAGTAGGATTATCATGTCATACTATGTGCTTGCGAAAATTCTTTTATATTTCTCTATGAAGGTCTTTTTGTGCACACATTGAAATATCTCATTCGTAGTGTTGTTCATGTGTTCCCTATGGTATATCTTGATGGTGTAGTAGTGGCACTTATTGTTGAAACAACCCATCCTTTATTGTAATCAAGGTTTTATTTATAGTAAAATTTTCTCTCTCAAAGGCTACCAAATGACCTATTTTGTTACAAGGGTATGATAGTCGATAATATGCCTAATTTTTTTATGTGGTGACCATGAGTGTTGAAGTGGTAACGAGTGTCTTTTTAGTATGTTCATGTAGTTGGTGTGCTGATGAACCTTTTACTTGATGACCCTACTTCTACATGTTTGGCAAGTTGCTGACTAAAAACCTTAATTTTTACCTACCTTACCATTAGTGTTCATTCCTACCTACCCTATAGTATCATATTCTTCTCAAGTTACATTTTATCTTAATCCATATTCATACTCACATTGGGATTTTATTATTCAAACTATTCTTCGTCAACCTAATCTTGCATTTATTATTGAATTCGATTGGTGTGTAAATCTATGGTAATTCATTATGGAATAAAATATTATATCTCCATGATGTTGGGTTTCCTTTCATTTGTAGTTATGTGGGCTTATATTGGGCATGTATATGAGGTATATGTTGCCGCTATGTGATCGTAGGTAGATATTTCTTCTTCAAGTACATGAATTTTTTGATAGAGCATTATATGTGCCTAATTTTTTTCATGAGGATGATTTGAGATTAATTTTTTCTCTTTCTCTTATTGAAAATTGAATTGACATACAACGGATATTTGTGCATAGTTGTTTGTTGTGTGATGAATCATTTTCATTGAGCTAATTTCTTCACCGCATAATTTCTCAAAGTTGTTTTAGCTGGATATTAAGTGATGGGTGAACCCACAATAGTGGGTTACACTTTTTTGCCTAAACGGACATTGAAGTCTACATTTTGAAAAAAAACTTTCAGACTCGGATGCATATTGTCGTTAAACTATTTGAAATCAGAAGATGAAGTAAACTAGAGTCTTTTAGGATTTTCTGTCTAGATTCTAAATATATTTTTTTCTTTTTCTTTTGAATTGATTTGAATGGGTTTTTTTCTCCCACGAAAACTGCTATGTTGCTGAAAACGTCATTTTCAAAAAGTTACATTGACTTCATAGAGCATAACTTTTTTATAAAAATAGATATCAATGCGATTCTTTCAAATTTGGTTTTCTAACATCCATACGGAGGACATGAAATTTATTTGATGATTTATCATGATTATTTCATATTTTATGAACATTTGAAGTAGAGTAAACCGTAATTTTGACATACCTTGACTACATAGCTTATAACTTATTGTGTATTTATCAAAATTCAATTATTATTTTTTTGATAGAAAGTAGACTCAAAGCCGGAGGGCACTATTATTATTATTTTTTAAAATTCTCTTCTCTACTATTTTTCATTGAACATCAAACTTTGAGGTTTAATTAGATAAAAAAACCTACATTTGATGCACGTCAAAAAACATAGACCTAATTAATTAAAAAATTCTCAAATCTATATTTGTTAGAAATCTCATTTAGAGAACTTGTGTGATGCAAAAGGACGTCTCCTTATTCTTCCATTTGAGCCTCGCGCTTGAGCCCCGAAGCCCTGAAAATTGTAGATTTTTGTTAGCCTTTGCAAATGACCTCTAATTAGAGGGTTTCGATCGAAACTACTTTCTATCGAAAGTACTTTATTAGTTTAACATGGGTATGGGTAAAAACCCAAGTAAAATATTCACTAGTTAGTTTTGATCAAAACTAAGAAAAAAAGGTAGTTTCAATAAAAAATAAGAATGTTTTGATCAGAAAAATCAGGTACTTTCGATCGAAAGTACTCGAGTAAACCTCCCACCTTGCGGATTTCGTGAGGAATTGCTTCCTGCAAAAAAGTATAACACACTATTTTGGGTTCACCCTGATGCACTTCTCATTTGTAAAGGGATGAGATACATTGTGAAAATTGTAGCTTTAGAGTATTCAATGAGCATTATGCATGTAAATGGATGTCTCCAAGGAAATTTACAATTATTTAGGTTCGTGCTCAAACCTAGCTATGGGAACTTCCTTGCCACATTTGTTGGTATGAATGTAACATAAGTTAGATTAATATGCGATAGCTTCTAAAATAAATTACAAGTTCTTTGTAATGTATTTTTTCTAGTTCATGTGGATTTTAGAGAATTAAGATGGATTATTAAGAATGTCCATTTGCATAAAGTGTTATCTTTGATATGTATGCATGTATATACATCAAGTTTCATTTATTCTTTGCAAGTGTACCCCCTTCTTTCTTGAAAGTTATAACTTTGTTGCCTAATGGAGTAGGCATTAACAATTGGTGATATATCAAACATATTTTACTTAATCATTCCTCTACCTTCATTAGTTTAGGACGGATTATAATTGTACATGCTAGCATAGTTTGGTGATATAACTCAGGGGATAAATCAAGTGACTAAAAAATACTCATATTACTAGATAATTATGTCATGCATGCCTACTACTTACAATTGTATATCAAATCTAAATTGTATTCACTTAGTGAGAATATTTGACCACAATTGCCCTTAATTGCATATGCAATGGTGTAATTATCAACTTAATAAGAAATCTTACAAGTAGCTAATTAGTTTATGTTCTAGTGATAAATATTTATATATACTTACTATCAATTTAATCATATTCCATCATAATAAATGTCCTATAAAATAGACCTTTAACAAATACCCTCCTAGATTTAGGTGAGCCTACCAACTCATGGTCATTGGTCCAATCATATTGCAATATAATCATGAGTCGTACTCATCATCAGTTGTGCCTATGCAGCCACATATTTGCACCTTAGTAAAAAAATATGTTGTTAACAAAATGTGTTATCAAAATGTGTGTTAGTCTATTGTATTTGTTTGCAAATTAATAACACACATTTATACAATAAACTAAAACACATGTTTCTAACACATTTTGTTAACAACATATTTTGTTTACTAAGGTGCATATATGTGGCTGTATAGACACAACCCTCATCATCTATGATGACAATCCTTGGTCTTATCTGTCTCTATCAAAGATTTAGGATTTATGCAATCACATGTCTTAGAGTCTGTGCTACTTGGTATCCAAAAACATTACCATGGAACTTTATCCTTTCTCACAATTACTCTCCAAAGAAGTGCTCCCTAACCATATGACGTGACACATAGATGAAAGTAGAAAACCTAAAGCCTTGATCTTTTGAAGACAAAGAATACCCACAAGAAAAAATCTGAAATAAATGTCCTATGGAACGAGTTTTTGGTTTAGATTTTCTAGACCCTTAGCATTCCAAGAGATATAAATCAATGAAAATGAATATCTTTGAACATTTCCTCCAAGTCCTAACCCTTTTAAAGTGAAAATTTGTTCTATGCAAATTAGCTCTGGTTGTTTGGAGACAACTCACCAAATAGTAAATGCAAATTTTTAGAGGCCAATTTCCCTTCTTTCATCTCTCAAGGAGGGCTTCGAGATTGCCTATTACACCATCGTGTAAAGGTTTGAACCAGAAAATCTACAATAGGTGAAACAGTCATATAGAGAGAGGTGAAATTTTAGAATAACAAGGTTTCTTTTCCCTTTCATTAGTCATTGGAGGGAACTCATTTAAAGAAAAAATTTATTAGTAGGAGATTTAATTAATAGAAATAATAATACTTATCTTTCTAGAAATATTGTTCTTAACCAATACTTTTAAAAGAAAAGTAAGAATAAAAGTTTGTTTACTGTCTCATTAAAAGCACATTTTCATGGAGGCTCAAGCATATATATTTTCAGAAGGAAAAGAAAATAACATATGACTAAATACATCAACATAATGTAAAGTTGATATATAGAAATATATTGAAATAAAAATGGAGCCGAGGGGATGCAGAGGAAGATACAAAACCTCAGACCTTTACAATCAACACAGGGAAGACTAGAGGTTTGAGAAACCATTTCTCCGGTATAGGTACAACAATGAAAAGTGGGTTAGTAATTTGCTGGGGGGAAAGGAGGGACCACTGGTCTCAACAAGCATCAAAAATCTTTTAAATGGTCACAATGACCTTATCTGAGACCACAAAATTATGAGTTTAGAATAAGCTGAGAGCAAGGCCAAGAATTATATCAGGGGCCTTAAGGGTTTCACAACAAACATAGCAAAGGCTGGGATACACTAGCACTCAATCCAAATTTTATTCTGATATTCCCAACCACTAAAGCGGGAAGACCATTCAATCCTCTGCTGCCAAAGAAGGCCTAGACCAGTCTACATTGGAATATTCACAAGAAAAGAATGGAGATATTCAGGAACAACAAGATGTAGAAGGAGAAAGGTTCTAGAAAGACACATCATAGAAAAAAAAAGTTTCTTAATCTATGGAGACCTGTAGGGAATCCAACTCCAAGATTAGAATCAACTTCACAAATTTAACCTTCACTAGAAAAGTTGGTCCCCATTTTGAAAAGCAGAGTGACACATATTCGGGGAGGAAAACTAATATTGATTTCAAAAGATGCAAACTCATGCCCAAGCACAGAGGGGATTTCCATCACCTTCTCCAAGGACTCCCTAGAGAAAAGAAGACAAATTTTAGCCCATCACGCTCGGATCTGCAAAATATGGAATATAAAAGTATCTTGCACACAATTTTCCACATGGGTTTATGCTAATTGGTCTAATGTGGCCCAATTTGAATCCTTATAAGATGATCAGGGATATATTATGGTCACCTTCAAAGAAAAAAAAATTCAGAGATGACACCTTTAGAATCAAGTCTTGGTTCTATAACAGCTTAGGGATTCATATGTAGCGTTGGTCCCCCAATTTTGACAGCTCTAAGAATGTTGTAAAGTTTATCCCATTGTGGATTGCGCTTGAAAACCTCCCGATGGAGTACAAAGAGACAAAGACTTGACAAATCATAGCTAATAAGGTGTATATCTTCCTCAAGTTTCAAAAAATTCAAAATTCAGCTTCAATCAATTTATGTTTACTCATGAATCTCACCAAAGAACTTCCTAGATTTTTGAAAATCATTTCAAAATTCAGGATCTGGATTCAGCACATTAAGTATAATCCTCCACAGAATCAACTCAAAGAACTTCAAGGGCCAAGGCCAAGCATGGAAGCTGCTCTGTTAGACAGAGACCTGCATGTTAACACTTTTCATAGTTGTTGGGAGGAGATTAATAGAGACATTGTTCTCATCAGATTGAGGATTCGGTCATCTTCTCTGAGGTAGGTTTCTCGATGAGCCCAATTATTCCAATGACAGATTTAGATGTGGAGAACTATAAAGAAATCATGAAAGTATTTCTTTGGCTTCTTTATTGGGAAATTATGGACTCAAATTTTTCAGGAGTAAAACAAAAAGCTCTTTTATTAACTCTCCCAACATCTCAAAGTAACAATGCTCAGGAATTCCAAAGTAGGGTAAGATCGTTTGATATAGATAATTCCTATAGAAATAGGAATATAAGATCTCCACTCAAGAAGAACAGGTTGGTTCTCACAATTCATTGTCCCACATTTTACACACCTATGTGTGGGAAGAAGTCTTCTTCCCTCTTTCCACAGGCAAAAGGAGCTCTGCCCTCTCATATCTCCAGATTTAACCCAAAGGCTGCAGAACAATTATTGACACAATGGTTCAGAGAAGTGCAAGCTGAGATGATATCTAACTTGGCAGATCAAGTTATGGCAGAAGAGAGCATTTTTCTAGGATCAGTGGTGTTTCAAGAGGTTAGATCAACAGAGGAACACATCATTCCTTCTGAAAATACATCTATCTAAGTCGACATACAAGAGGATGACATTTTGCAAACCAAGATCAGTGACTTATGGGACATGGCAAAGGCAGAGATGATTTCAAGATCCTCTATGGATAAAAATACATTAACACAAAAGGGGAGAACCCATGTCTCTCCATCTACAATGAAGGAAGATATCAGTGACTTCAAATCCCCCTGTAATAGTTTGGGCACTAGGAAATCCTCAAGATTAAGGGCCAAATAATTAAAGCTAGGCAGGTTTGAACATGAGGAGTCTACCAAAAAATCCACATCTAGGAATGGAATCAAAGGGGGAATCATTCCTCTCATTCCAGCTGGGAAAGGTCATCTTCATTGAAAAGAAAATGCAGACAGGGTAAGGGAGTCGCCAACAGGAGTTCCAGACAGTCAATCTTCCATTTCTCCCAGAATTCAAGCAGTCTATGAGCTCTTTGGGAGAGTACAACAAAGCAACCCGGGAAAGGAGAATAACTCATTTTCATTTGTAGAAAGACTTAAGTGAACATATCCAGGATCATGTAATTGAAAGCATCTTTAGGGGGGAGACTTCAATTCCATTTCTCATTCCTCAGAAAAATTGGGAGGATCTCAAAGGGAATCACAATCTCAATCCAATTTCAAAGCCTGGCTCCAAGCACAAACTTTGCTGCAAATTGAACTGGAGAATGGAAAATTCACATGGAACAACAAAAGGCTAGGGCCTAGTAATATTGCTGAGAAATTAGACAGATTCTTTTTCAAAGGGGATCTTTCTCTTTTTCCCCTTGATCTTAAGCTTCTATTTCTCCAATTTCAGGCTCAGATCACTTCCCCATTCAATTAGAAATCCTTAGAGAACACAAACCTTTGCACTGTCCTTTTAAATTTGAAAATATGTGTCTTAAAGATGACAACTTTTTGAGTCCAGTATCAGATTGGTGGCGGAATCTAAAATTAAAGGCTCAAAATTATTCTTCTTTGTATCAAAACTAAAATATGTCAAACAGAATCTACTCATTTGGAACGAAACACATTTTAACAATATCTTTAACTCAAAAGTGGAGGTGGAGACAAAGATTGAGGATCTGAATGATTCCATCATGTAGTTGGGGATGAACAAGGAGAGATATGATATGGAAAAAGAACTATTAAGATCTCAGGAAGAAATTTTAGCTAAGGAAGAAATCATTTGTAAGCAAAAATCCAGAGAAAGCTGGCTAGATGGGTGATCTCACAAAACTGTGTCCCACTTTTTGGCCAACTTTGACACTGAAATGAACATTTTGAAAAAAAAAACTTTGTTTTTGGACATCTATTGTCGTAAAACCATTAAGAATTTGAATATGATGTAAACTAGTGACTTTTAGCATTTTTTTTCTAGTTTATAAATATATTTTTTTTAAAAAAAATTGGAAATTATTTGTATCCATTTTTCCTTCTCCTTCAAAAATTATTTTTGTAAAAAATCAGGATTTTTCAGGAGTGACACTCACTTTGATCAACATAACTATTTTTATACAAGTGATAAGAATGTAATTATTTTGAATTTAGGTTTGTAACACAAATATATAGGGAATCCATTTGGTTTCATTCAATTTGGTTGAATATTTAATAGTTTATTGAGTTATGAAGTGACATTAATTATAATTTGGGCATAGGTTCACTTGGATCGCTCTAACTCTATCTCTATATATCAAAATTCATTTATTATTTTTTGATAGAAAGGTAACATAAATACCTATTTCCTAGATATTTTTTATAATTTTTCTTCCCTAATTTACTATTTTTCCAGAAGGGTCGAACAGAGAAGTCACTTAATGGTCAGACAACCTATGTTTAGTAAAAATTAAAAAGAAAAGTCTTAATAAACTCAATATATATAACTCATAATCATTGGAAAGCTTTCTTAGAGTACTATCATCCTGTATTTGGGTTTTTCAAATGAATTTATTTGATCCCACAAAAATTTAATGTCAAAGCGATTCTTTGTCAGCATTTTGATGGGTTCAAAGGAGACTCGATTATAGGTGTAAGTGAGGAGTAGAGGGATTATACCAAAGGGATTTTGATCCAAGAGGCTTTTATCTAGACATTTTGAATTTACTCCTCCAAATGGGACCTCTCAAGGCTTAAATCATCATATTTTCTTAAAAATATGCAATTTCAACAAAAATTAGGATGTTCAAAAAGGTGGGACACACTATTGTGGGACCACCCAGATGCAGGAGACAAAAACACTAAATTCTTTCACAACAACACTAAACAACGCCGCAATGTTAACATGATTCATAAAATTACCAAGGAGAATGGAACTCTCTTATAGGATCAAAATGAGATTCAAAAGGAAATTGTCAACTTTTATACAGAATTATTAAATCATTCTGATGTCTTTCACTTTGCGACATAGGAAGAATTGCTTAGGGGCATTCCAAAACTTATTTCAGAAATAGATAATTCTTTGGTCCTTGCCAATTTCACTGAGAAGGAAATCCTGGAAAAACTCTCACACATGGCTCCGGATAAAGCTCCTGGCCCGGATGGCTCTCCTCCTTGCTTCTTCCTGCACTGTTGGCACACATTTGGCAAGGAACTTACTGGGGCTCTGGAGACAGGTCATTCCTCAGGTAGATTCTTAACTGAAATCAACAATACTTTCATTGCCTTAATTCCTAAGAAAGAAAATGTCTCTTGCATGGATGAATTCAGACCAATAGCTTTATGTAATACTTTATATAAAATATTTTCTAAAGCTTTAGCCAATAGATTAAAATTGGTGTTGAGTAAGATCATTGGAGAGGAACAAACAAGGTTTGTTCCAGGGAGGTCAATTTTAGATGGCATCATTATTGCATAAGAAGTCATTCATTCAATTCAATGTAACAAGCAACCTAGCATGATTATTAAATTAGACATTAAGAACGCTTATGATAAAGTGGATTGGAGGTTTCTTGCAAAATGTATGCAGAAGTTTGGGTTCTCTAAAGCTTGGATAAATCTTATATATTACTGCATCTCTACTCCAAAATTATCAATCCTTGTTAATGGCTCCCATGTGGGTTTTTTTGAAGGAAATAATGGAATTAGACAGGGAGACCCCCTTTCCCCCTTTTCTTTTTATCATCATGGCAGGAGCTTTAGGGAGAAGACTCATCAGTCTGCAAGATCAAGGAGTAATTCAGGGTATGGAAATTACATCTTTGGTCAAGGCTGTCACTCATCAACAATTTGTTGACGACATACTCCTATTTGGCAATGAAAACATTAGGGAGGCCTCAGTTATGAAAGAAACTATGGATAAGTATGCTTTGGCATCGGTTCAAGAGGCCAATAACGGAAAATTGACAATTTACTTCCTCAACACCAGAAAGAAAATTGAACAGAATATTAAAAAGGTGTTCAAGTTTAAAATTGGATCTTTCCCATGCATGTATCTTGGCATCCCTATAAATAAATTTTTAAGGTCCAAATCAGCGTGGAAACCAATTGGTGAGAGAATGGATAGGAAGATGGATTCTTGGAAATCGAAATGGATTTCTTGGACAGGGAGGGTGGTTCTGATCAAAGAAACACTGGAAGCCATCCCCATTTATCTTATGTCTTGCCTCTCTCTTCCATCAGGGAGCTACTTGGACATAGTAAAAAGATTGAGAATTTTTTTGGCAAGGTACCGATACCAAAAGAAAACTCCCTCTTATTTTTTGGGTTAAGATATGCAAACCAGTTGAGGTAGGAGGCACCGGCATAAAAAATCAGCATTAGCAGAACTAGGCTCTTAGAGCAAAACTATACTAGAAAATTTTAAAGGAGAAGAACCTTAAATGGGTTAGAATTCTTAGAGGCAAATACTTTCATCAACTTGAGGATGAAAAAGTAATCAGAATCTTTGATCTTCCCAGAGAATCTAGAATTTGGAACTTCATCTCCAACTCAAGGGGACTAATTGAGGATAATAGATCCTGGAACATCAAAGACGGTTCTATTGCCAGATTTTGGGAAGATTCATGGGGAGGGTTCCCATGCATAAATCAAATGCTAGGCTAGAATAACATCATTAAAATTTGCACGGAGAAATGGGGCCTTTTGGTGAAAGACTACATCTCTCTGGGCTCCCAAAACTTGGTTGATGGATCTTGGCATTGGAGAAAATTTGAACAACTCAGTATTGATTCAATTGAACTTCTTCACTTGAAATTTAAGATACTTGAGGACAGATCCTTATTTATTAAAGAGGGTAAAGATGAAATCATTTGGAATGGCTCTAAATCAGGGAATTTTAAGACAAAGGATGGATACAGAATTCTTTCAGACATTTCTTCTCATAAACAACCTCAATTCTTTAATCACCTTTGCTGGAATAAAGTCTGCCTTCCCAAAGAAGGAATTTTCTCTTGGGCAGTAATTCAAGGAAGAATTCTAACTACTAATTGGTTCAAGAAAATGGGATTTCATGGACCGTCTAGATGTGTTTTATGCTACACCAATGAAGAGGGCCCAAATCATCTGCTGCTAACTTGTCCCTTTGCATCAGAGTGTTGGCGATGGTTGTGTGCAAAGTTGGGTTGGTCTTCTGCTCTTCCAAACTACATTCTTTCACTCTTCACTTCTTGGCCCTATCTCTTTAAATATAGCTTATGTGGCAATTTATGGATAATCACACCTTCAATTCTTATTTGGGAAGTATGGAAAGAAAGAAACAAAAGAATCTTCCAAGATAATTCTATGGACAAATCCTCAATCCTGAACTGAATTAAAGCCTCTATAGTGGAAGTCATGAATGCTAGGATCCAATTACAAAGTGCACAACATAAGTATTACACTAGTTGGGATGATTACATGATCAAAAATTGGTTCGGGCTTAAGTCTCCCCCAACAATTGGTATAGGAGTTAAAGAAAATGTCACTCTCAGAGCTAACTACAAGTGGAGACCTCCTTCTCTAGGTTGGTATAAATTGAATTTTGATGGAGCTTCAAAGGGAAACCTTGGTCCTTCAGGGGTGGGCTATATTAATAATTATAGTGATGGCTCTCTGCTTTCCAAATTGGAAAAACCATTGGAAATTGGCACAAATAATTTGGCAGGATTTAAAGCTCTATTATTGGGACTGTCGATGGCATTGGAAATGGGCCTTAAAAAAATAGAAATTGAAGCGGACTCCTTGATTACAATAAATGCAGTTAGAACAGGGTCATCTCCAAATTGGAAACTACAAGCAATTCTGTAGGTGATTTTAAATTTAATAAAAAAAATTGAATTCACAACGGCTAACCAGATCTACAGGGAAGGAAATTTCATGTTTGATGACCTATCAAACAAGGCAGTTTTGGGAGAACAGATCAAATACACTGAGCGTATCAGTTGGGCAAGTGGTGCATTTTAGCAACAGTCTTCAAGAAGTCTAATCGAAGTAGCTCACCCTGAGTCTTATCGACTTTAATTCAAAATTGACACCTTGGCTAAATGTAGTAGTTGGGGATGATGTGATGGCTCCTGCCATCAACAAAAGGCTCTTTGTAATCTGAAGTGATTCCGCCCGGTGACACAAGATTGCAACACACCTCTTCAGACTCACTTAGTGTGAATTGAACACTTTCATTCAATTGACATCACATCATCCTGGCAGGACCTGTCCTTGGGCTCTGTTGCACGAAACTCTCTTCCTCATTTTTTAGCTCAACTGCTATTTTTTTTTACGGAATGACTGGTGTCCTTTTAGGAGGAACTTTTTAAGTTACTCTAAAGATGGGAATTTCCATTCATCTATTTCACATCGAGATACAACATTGATGAGGAGAGTACGCTACTAAGTGTTATGTCAGAGTGTGACACACTATCATCAAGTGGTTTGGCTGGAATTAAGTTGACAAGTTTATTATCTTGGTTGTGCTGGAATTATTTTTAAAAAAAATTCTTGAGATCAAGAGTGGTAGGCCTCTGAGACAGAAAGATGGAATCCCCAATTAAATTTTGTTCTGATATTGAAAAAATTGCCTTCAACACTCCCATTACCTCCAATCAAATCCTAGAAGTCTGCATCTATCAGCATCCCCTAGCCATTCATGCGGTGCAGAAAGTTTTAGGCTACAATTTTCTTTGTACAAATCACAGGTTCAGGGTTTCTTCAGACATCTGCGCGGGATTCCTAGCAAGCATTCTGGTTGCAGGGGCTTCAAAGACTTTGGTGGAGGATATGTGTGACCATTTGTTCTTTGGAAAATTCATAGTGGGTCCCCATAAGGCAGTCATGGACATTGATTCATATCTCACAACGTCACTTCCCTAGGATTTGGCCACGACAATGATTGTTGGCCAACCCTTCCCTGGGTTTGGAATTGGCCCCAGATGAAATATCTATGTTGGGCCACCTCAATGCCTTCACATTCTTTGGGGTTGGGAATGGGAGGACCACCAACTGCAACTATGCATGATGAAGAGAGGTATAAAATTACTCTCTAAATTTCTAGGAATTAAGGAGGGTCTAAATGTCCCGTATGACAACAATATAGACGAAAATATCCCATGGGTTTACCAATATAAGCATGATGAAAAATTGGATGGCTTGGGGAGTTCGGTCTCTTCAAATAATGAAGATGAAGAGGAAGATATGGAGGTCGACTCTGAGGATGCCAATGGTGAGGACGAGGAGGAAGGTGATGATGTAGAAGAAGAAGATAAAGAGGAGGTGGATGATGAGGAGGAAGGTGAACCAACCGAGGGGTTCATGGAGGACGAACCAGAGGATGGCTCTCCAGCCTTGGGTGAAAGCTCTAAATTAGGTTTTGGAGCAACCATAGAAAATGACACTTCTCCCTCTGTGTGATTACATGAGCTAAGTCCATTTGGGGCTTTTTGAATTTTGAATTTTGCTTGGTTATTCAAATCTTCCTTTTTGAATTATGACCTTCTGCAAAATTAACTCTTGGATGAGCCTAGGTGCTTTATTTTGGGTTCACAATCCTCTTTGTTGGGATAGGGTTATGAACCAGCAAAATTTTTCGTATGCTTTCTTTACTATTTATCGTTTTTATATTAATACAAATCTCGACTTCTGCCCCTTATTGATAAAAAAAATTGTAATGTAAAGTTTAAATTATCGCTTTGTTTTGAAACTTTATTATGTAGAAGCAATAAGTTTATCTCTCAAGTTAGGCATAAATGGATATCTCAAGATAAAAATAAGATCAGGGATTTGTTTTACCTCATTTAAAATACCCAATCACCCTCATGGATTAAAACCTTGTTATATATTAATTGCAATCATGTGATTTCATAATAGATAACTACTTCTTGCATTATAATATTCAAACCTTGGTATAACATACCAAAGGTGATAAAACACACATCAAATAGAAAATGATAATAATGTTGATATATTGGTAAATCATTTGCAGTTGCAAGGATTGCAAGTGCAAGTGTCTCCAAATTTGCACCCACCTGCACACTTGCACCCATTCTCCCCTGCCACACTCATCTCCTCATTATACCTGCATTTTCATTCACATCATTGGAATAACCATTAGAGATTTCTTCTTTTTGCACTTTTGTGAGAACCCAAAAGAGAAAGAAGAAGAACTTACACCATATCAGAAGCAGTCATGGCTGCCAAAGTTGAGGCCTGTACAACCTTCTTTGCGAAGGCCTTGCACCTGCAATCACATCAAAAACCACTATTCTCATTTATTCAAATGAAGGAGAAAAGAAAGAATTTCCTTGTGGTCTCCTACTAAATTTATTAAAAAACAATGTTTGTGAGATAGAGATGTGTGTTATTACCCTCCACAGCCATTGCAGTTGCCTCCACATCCACACTTTCCACCACAACAAGACATCTTCACAACAACACAGAGAAGATCTGCAACAACCAAAACAAATAAATCTGGTTTTGATGGATTATGAAATACCCACTTCATGGTCTGGTATTTATTGTAAAATGGTGGGGTTGGAAAAGCAAAGAGAAGGGTGTAGACCGTTCAAATGGCATCCATCCATAGTGTCTATTTCCCAGTTATTAAATTCAGAAAACTACTCATAAAGATTTCCTAGTTGATTGGAATCAATTTTGCTTTTGGTATTTTTTTTTTAACTATGAAATAGTATTCAAAGTTGGAAGGCAACTCTGAATCGATTGAAAATAGGAAAATCAGAGAAGAGGGGAGGACCATCAAATTCAACCTTTGGCCAATGATAATAATGGAATCTAGTTTTTTGATCCAGCCAGTATTAGGTCGATTTAAAGCTTCCAAGATTTGATATTGTTTCTAAGCATTGTTCCCACCTTTATTTTATAAAGAATTGTTCTTATTAGTACTTGCCCTTAAGCATATACTATTGCAATGAGTTTTTGCTAACAAGTGATTTAATTTTTTTATTTCTACCAATCAAAATCAATTATTTTTAAATTTTATTATACAATTAACACTTTCTATTATAGATATGCATATTTCTTACATTTATAAATTAAGAAAATTAATTTACAGCTATCTAATTGGCTAAAAAACTTGGGGTCTTATACACAGATTTCCCGCAAGCACTATGTTTTTTCACGCAATATTTGAGGGTACATTACCTGATATTTATGCATGTGTGAAAATAAATTACTTTTTTTTTAAGTGATGAATGTTTACTTCATTCTATTGTACTATTTCAAATTAAAATTTTAGATTACACTATTTTTCATTTAAGAAATAATATATATAACTATTACACATTCTAAAATATTTACTATTTAATTATATAATATATAATATAATAGTATATTATATATAATATAATTGATAATATATAGTTAAAAAAATATATTAGTAAAATAAAATTAAGATTAGTATTGAAATTATTCATAATTTATAATTAATAATTGTTTAAATAGTTATAATTAAAAAAATATATTTTTAATTGTTATAATTAGAATTATTAAAATATATTATTATAATTATATAAATTTATAATTAATTAAAATATTTTTAATTAAAATTTGGATTATGGTTAAAAAGATAATAATTAGGTTAAGATTGTTAAAATTTTAATTACTATTAAAATAACTTACCAATATAATTTTACATTATGATTTTTTAATTACAAAAAATATTATTTATATTATAATTATAAAAAATTATAATAACTAAAAAATTAATATATTTAATACTTATAATAAATATAATAAAATTTACATACAAGTTTAAAACTATAATTAATTAGATAAATAGGCAAGTACTAAGCCACTACGTGGCACTTGTTGTACATGTCATAAAGTTGAAGTCATATAATGAATATAGGTAAAGAATTGTGAAAAAACAATTTATATTTTTAAAAGATGATGTGTTTTATTTTGTATTAACACATTGAGTTATATTTTACAATTTGTTTTAAAGAAATAATTATAGAAGTGAGAGATTTTGAAATATTAAAAGTTTTTTTTTTTTTAAATTAATTATAATTATTAAAATATTATTTTAAGATTTAAAAATTAGCTTTTTTAAAGTTAGATAAGGTTGGGGGCTTCCTAAAAAAATTTCATAGGTGTTGCTAATTTTTTTAAGGATGATTGACAAGTGGCAAAAAATAAGCTTAAACTAGTGGGACAATTTCTAGCCCCTTATCTTTTCTACTTATAGTACTTGTCGTAGGCAATATACTATTGCACTCGGTTATGCAGTTCAACTATTTGTAAAGTTTAAATATTTATTTATGAATTAAATATATTCTATAAATTACTTTTTTCAATTATGATTGGTTCAATTCATTTGGTGTTATAGGACCCCTTTTTTCGAAGCCTTCCCAAATTTGTTTTTTCCAGATAGTTTTTAACATAGTTTTATAATATATAATTTATATATCATTTAATTTATTTTGAAATTGGTCTTTTAATTTACAATATAGTTTATTTATGAAATATTATATTTTATATTTTATAATGTAAACATGTTGTTTTCATTAAAAAATTCAATTATTTATAATATATAATTATTATTTATTCTAAAAAATTTACTATATAATATTTTTAATATATATATATGCTATAAATAATTATTACAATTTCTAATATATAATATATAATATTCATATATGCTATATTATATAATTTTTAAGCATTCTAAGCATTCTAAGCTCCTCTTTGACCCTCTGACTAGGAACAAGAATACTAATCCGGGGCTTTGGGACACCTGGTGCAACTTTCAAAAAGGCCCATCCAGAATTTACTCGAGACTGGATCATTTTTTATCTCAATAAGATTTTTTTTTCTGTGGCTCCTGATGCCCAGAATAACTTAGTATTAGTTTCGCCTACTACTCTTTCGGATCATCACCCTATCTCAATTTCGGTCAGGTTTAGTTGTTCCCCTAACAATAGTAGGGTCAGCAGTCCCAAGTTTATTCTCAATACCAGCCTCTTGGCTGATGAAGATATTCTCTCTACCATTTGCATCATCAGACATATTAATAGATTTCACTACCCTTCCATTTCTCATGCTGAGAGGTGGCCTATGAATGTGCTTGCCTGGCAAAATCTTCTTAGGAATGTTGGTCAAAAGAAAGCCAAGGATTTTAGACGCGCTGAGACTAGGCTTGCTGTCAACCTTTATGATGCTAAGATCGCTATTCAAGACAATCCAGATAATCCCTTGTTGATCCCCCATCTCGCCTATGCTAAGGAAGCCCTTAGACAACATTAGCAGCATAAGACTCATGGTGCTAGGATTCGTTCCAGAGCCCATTGGCTGCAATTTGGTTACAGGGGTAGTAAGTTCTTCTTTAACCTCATTAAACAGAAGCATGCTAATGAGTCCATTGAGAAGATTGTTATTGATAATCATGAAATAATTGATTTAAATAGCATAAAAATGGAATTTGCTTGCTTTATGAAAAGTTGTTTTCTTCCGAAGACTCCGTGGAAGCTAGCTCCCTCAGGGAGCAGTGTAGAAACATTATCCCCAAAAGGATTACGAACAGTGATGCCTCCCTACTCAATAAACATATTTCCTTGATGAAATTGAGAACTCTATTAACTCCCTTAAGAATGATAAGACTCTTGGCCCTGACGGTTTGCCGGTTGAATTTTATAAAGCTAATAGTAAGTGGATTTGCAATGATCTGCTTGAGATCTATAATGAAGCTATTAACTCTGGCTCCTTGGGCAGCTCCATTAATAGGGGAATTATCAAACTTATCCCCAAGGATGGGGATAAAACCCTTCTTAAGAATTGAATATCTATCACTCTCATGAATGTCTCCTATAAAATCTTTGATAAAATTTTGTCCCGCAAACTTGAAACCATCCTCCCAAAGTTTGTATGCTCTACCCAAACTGGTTTTATTAAAGGTAGGTACATTCTTGAAAACTTGATTACCAGTTGGGAGGCTTTGGATTGGGATAAACACTCTAATCAGAATGCTTCTATGTTTTTGTTGGACTTTGAAAAGGCTTACAACAGGGTTGAATGGAGTTTTATTACTATGATGCTTGAGGTCTTTGGTTTCCCTCCTAATTTTTGCAACTCTGTTGAGATGTTTCTCAGAGATGCTTATGCCCAAGTTGACATCAATGGCTCTCTTTTAGAACCCTTTCCCTTGGGGCGATCCATCAGGCAATTCTGCCCTTTGGCCCCTGCCCTCTTTTTTATTGCCTCCGATGCTCTTTTTTACATTCTCAGAGATGACTCTTTGTCCCCTGCGGTCAAGGGTATTACTCTCCCTGATGGTAATAAGCTTATAAGCTGTCAATTTGCTGATGATACTGCTATCTTCTATGAAGCCTCAGAAGAGAATTTTTCTGCTATGAATAAAAAGCTCAATATTTTTTGTGATATTTCTGGGGCCTGTCTGTCTTAGGCCAAATCCATTTGTCTTGGTTGGAAAGACTAGCTGCCTGATTGGTTTAACAAGTATGGTTTTCAATGAGGAGGCCCTTGTAAGATTGTTAGGTATCTTGGCATACCTTTCTCCATGGAACCCTCTCTTAAGGAAATGTGGCTTTGGGTCAAAGATAAAATCTTCAACAAGCTGAATAAATGGCATAACAAGTCTTTATCTCTTGCTGGTAGAATTCAAGTCTGCCAGAAAATTCTCTCATCCTACAATATTTATTATGCCTCTGCCTAGATGTTCAATGACTACCAAGTTGCTGAAATTCAAAAAGCCATCCGGAATTACCTCTGGTCTGATGGAAAAGGTAACAAGAAGATGCATTCTGTTAAATGGGAGTGGTGTCATGTTGATCAACTCCTTGGGGGTTTAGGGCTAAGGGACCTTAAAATTAGTGGCCTTGCTCTGGCCTCCAAATGGATCTTTCATTCTCTTGATGGAGATGATCCGTGGAAAGTGCTGATTAGAAACAATATTGAAAGAGGCTTCCCCAAGAATGCCAAATTCTGGAAAAACCTTCCTTTGTGTGATCTGATTTGTGGTAACTTTCCTATCGTGGTCCAAGGTTCTGCTATTTTCAAATCCATCTGGAAGGCTTGGAACCATGTTAGGTCATACATTAAGAATAAGATCTTCTATGATGACAATCATCTCCAGGGTGAAAGATCCATTTGGTGGAACCTGCAACTAGGTGGTAAACCTTTAGCCCTCTCCCAAGGATGCTCTGCCGAGCAATAGGCCACCTGGGGAATCAAGCAATTTATGGATATCTTTGAAAATGATAGACTCATGCAATGGGATGAGCTAAAGAATAAGTATAACATTCCTGCTTCTCATAAAAAGACCTATAAAATGATTCACAGAGCCTGGAAGGACATTCCCTCCCGCTGCCATGTTGATTCTAGCCGCTACTTGAACATTAAGTGGCCGGATGGTACCATTATTACCAAACTTAAAGCCAAAAATATTTATGCTTTTATTGACTACAATGAATCCATTATCAGCCATGTTAACAAGAATTGGTATACTAATATGGATGTCTCCTTCTGGAAGAAATTATTTGATAAACTTTGGAAAAGCTCTCTGATCCTAAAATTAAGTGTTTTAAATGGCTCTTAATTCTGGATAAACTTCCTATTAGGAAGGATTTTTCTGATATCACGTACTGCAACATTTGTAGGACCCTAGAAATAGGGAGACATATCTTCTTTGACTGTAGCTTTGCTAAAGAGGTTTGGCTTATGTTTTGTATCTCTATCCCTATCAATTTTAACATTTTTGAAATTATTACTGGTTTTATTGATGATGCTAAAAAGGACATTAATCTGTTTTGGAATATTCTCTCTTCTAACAATTTATGGAAAATTTGGAAATGCAGGAATGAGGAAAGGTTTCAAAATATTCCCAGGGTTCTTACTGAGTCTTTTCGAAGTCTCACGCATTTTAAAATTTTCTTGCAGGTTCACATTACCATGAAAGTTGATAAAGATAAATTCAAAAGGCTTCTCAGAACTGGATACACTACGTTCTTCGCCACTAAGCTGAAGGATGCGCACTTTTGGAGGTGGCATATGGACAATCTCAAACTCTTTGATCAAACTGTCAAGCAGCTTAACAAGGAAGTCAAGAGGAACAACAAAGCTACTACCGGGAATATGATCCTCATGCTCAATCAAATTCAGGATCAGAAGAACATTGTGTGGATGGAAGGCACTATGGGGTGGACTACTTGGGTGGACACTCATGATGACCTGTTGCATTGGACTGTGGTTCCTCTAGTTCTTTTTTGTGGTTATGTGGTCATTTTATTACTTCTTGTGGTTGCTCTAGTGCTGAGGCTATGCCTCTTGTAAATCTTTTTTGATACTCTATGGTTTCTTTTTGTATCTTGAACTCCTTATATTTAATAAAAAAAATATTTCACTATCTCTTTATATATTATTATTTAAATTCTACCTTACATTTATAATTTATAACTATATTTTAAATTTTTACAATTACAACTATACAAATGAAATTATAATATATACAAACATAATTTATAAATATTATTTTTCTAATTTTATACAAAGTCTCTTATTTAATTTTTAATCTATAATAATTTTACTTTTATTAAATAACTATTTTTTTTTTTTGGTCGATAAAAGGCCGAAGCCCTGAATTTTATTTATATTTATATTAAAAAAAATTTACATAAAAAACCCCGCTCAGTGTAGGCGTTGGTAGGAAAGAGCGGGGTTGAGAAAACCTCCAGTCGTGCCTGGGACATAAGTCCTGATACTAATACAAAAAAGTTCGTGGGCA
Organism: Thuja plicata; assembly: GCA_018584345.1. NCBI lineage: Eukaryota > Viridiplantae > Streptophyta > Pinopsida > Cupressales > Cupressaceae > Thuja > Thuja plicata. The sequence continues at coordinate 3,056,539 of MU224884.1, forward strand.
TTCCCATGACTCGATGTCTATCGAGTTTTTTTTTTTTAAATTACATACTTCCAGTGGGCATACCCACTATTCGAACCCTTGTCAGGTTTTTTGATTACATTGTCATTTTCTGTTTACATTTCTTTGTTTCATACATTTATGTAAATTATCCTGCTAATAACCGATCTTAGTTCTTCAGTATGAGATTGAGTTAGGCGCGGAATCAAAAAGATCCACCTGAAAAAAACAAAAAAGATCTTCCTTTCTGCAAAGTTAATGATCCAAGAGTATTTAAGATGAGAAAAGGATAAACAAAAACTGGGCAAATAGCATTCTTATCTTTCTCTATAAAAGTAATTGAATACCTGTCTCAATGTATAAGTCAGAGTACTCAACCATCCCTCAATCTTGTTGAGAGATTCTCAATAGAAAGTTATAAAGTCTAGAGAAACATATTTATCCAAATAGAAAATGCTATGAAAGGGAAAAAATTCTCTATATAATCTATAAAATCAAACTTTGATCCAAAATACCAATTCGCAAGAACATGATCTATAATTTTATGGCATTAACCAAAAGAGTAGTATCCTTAACACATATTAGTAAAAAGGGTTATTCTTCTCGTTTAAACCATAAACAAATTTAGAAGCTAGAAGTCATATCTCAGATATAAAACCATGCATTTTGATTGATAACCTTACAAACTATGAACTAGGTATCCTCTTACTTCCCCGAAAGGATTATAAGCATATATGTGTAATCATGTTAATTAAGAATTATCTTTATCCCAAGGAGCACAGATGTATAGAAACATTAAAATCAAGGTAAGCCTTAATACTTCACCAAACGTATATCCTAAAAGTTTTTAGAACCAGGAGCTGAGAAGCCATTGTTAACATAGGCATAGGATTATAATTATATCTATTCAACAGAAATGAGCTGGGTTAGATATAACAGGATGCATCGTATATCCTGAAATTTTTTAGAACCCGAAGCTGAGAAGCCATTGTTAACATATGCATAGGATTATAATTATATCTATTCAACAGAAATGAGTTGGGTTAGATATAATAGGATGCATGTATATCTTGGATCTACAGATAATTACCTTAGAAGCCACTGAGAATATAATCCTTTACCATAATAAACTCAAAAAGTGACAAAAGGATAAAGGTGTATTGTAATGAAATACTTACCTTCCTCTCCTTATCTGAGTGTTTTGCTAAGAAATACTTCTCTCAAAGCCTTTAAGTTACAGTAGATATGATCAGAGGAAGACGATATTCACATAAGAAGAGAAAAGAGTGGGGCATATATATATATGTATGTATGTATTCAACACTAAAGATAAGCTACAACTCAGCATAGCTGCGATATCATTTGCTCTGTATAAATTGATGATAAGTCAAGGTCTAGAGATATATATTTATAAATAGAGTAAAAGTATAAACCTTAGTCTATATATATATATATATATATATATATATATATATAGTTGTGATCTCATCAATTTCACAGAGGGAAATTCAACCTTTGTTAATTTAAACTAAATATGAAAAGCTTTGAAAGATCCAGAATAACATGAAACAGTTAAGATTGTCAAGATAACAGAAATGTCCTTGCAGGGGTACTAATCCCTATTACAGGAATGCCATGCTTACTAAAGAAGAAAGACAAACGATTATAATAAAGGTTCTACATATTGGCATACAATGTCTCTGTTCCATATTGAATTCTCACTCATGACTGATATTTGTTAGCTTCTACTATATCATCATAGTATATGCAGATATATATTCCTATTTCATTCTACACATACTATGTCTTACAAAGTTTTCCTTAATATTGTCTGTATGT
>MU224884.1:3064377-3077822 GCA_018584345.1 Thuja plicata
ATATGCCTCAGTGATATCCTGAGATTGATGGGGAGAAGAGTGAAGTGCATCATCTTCCTGCCCTAGTGGGCATATTACTGGCTCTATTTCCACACTTGGGATACAATCATTACAGTTATAGTGTACAGCCACTTCAGATTTTAAGTTCCGGGGTGGGACAGAGTCCTCCATAATTTCCTGAGAGGGCTTGGCTTCAATTTTATTCCAGCAAACATTATTGTTCACCTGTGTAGGCCTAGATGGAGTAGACGGCCTGTCAGTGTTAAAGTCCTTAGAATTTACAATGTTGAAGCCTCCTTTATTGTTAAAGAATTGTATTTCATAACCCAAAACATATTGATTAGGCAGGGCAGTGTTTTTATTCACTTTAAGAGAAGCTTTGTCGTATTCAATAAAATCTTCTAACATAATAGGATTGATAATTACAGAATTGGAGTTATAACACATATGAATAGGATAAATATATCTTTGATGATAACTCATCTCAACGATGATTGTTTTCTCAGCCTGATTAAGTAAGTCATCAATACTCTTGATATACCTACCAATCTTATTGCCGATTTTACTTATAATTTCTTGTCTAGAGAATTCTAGAGGTAAATTTTTGAGAGAGATAGCTCTTTCAACTCTGAAATTTTTTATTAAATAACTATTAATTAATATATATATAATATTTATAATAAATTTAAAATTAAATTTACATATGTAATTATAACTATTTACGGCAAGTGCAGGCCACTACATGGCACTTGTTTAAATTTATAGTCTTAAAAGGTAAAGTTGTTATTTTTTTTTAAATATCTCAATTAATCTTATAACAAATTTTTAATCCTCAAGCTCTTCTATAATACTCCAACCTAAATATATTTTAAAAATACTAAATAAAATTTTATTGGGATCCTCATTCTTGAAAATAAAACTTGAAAACACATTAGGAGAATAAAAATCTTCAAATAAAAAATAAATATAATATCCAAAACACTAGAACTATTCAATACAGTTTTAATTTTCTTGTTTGAAATGAGATCTTAAATTTATTTTCAAAGATGTCTTCTTGGACTTCCTTCTTTTAATTGTTTATCATTCATTTATTCCTTCATTCCTAATATATTTTCCTTCATTTATTTTATATATAGTGTAATACATCATGTAATTTCACTCTCAAATTCCTAGCCTACACTTCAAGATTTACTCCATTTCAAGTTCTTTGGGGGGTTATACAGAGTAGCGAAGTTCTAAAAAGAATTTGGAAGCATTAAAATAAATTATACTTTGAACTCTTAAAATTTATAAATTTTTGAAACGTTAATGTGTTGCTTTTATATTTAACATTTTTGTTGAAGGAAAATAAAAGTTTGTTTTCTAATTTATTTTATGTATAAATTATATTGGCAATTATATATGCAAAGAGTTGAAAGATGTAGAAATATGTAATGTCTATCAATACTAAATATGGACAAGCATTAAGTAGGTCGTTGCTATCTAAGTTATTGTCATGTCACCAACTCCTTAACTAGTTTCTTTAAACTTGAAGAGGGTTAGTACAATAGGTTATTGAACAAGAAGGTATAATATACGAGGTCATGCCCTTGACCCTTTTGTACAAAATACTTGGTATTTGAAATGTGTGTGTGGTCTTTAAAAGGAGAGCAAGGAAAGTTTCCATTTGAAATTTATATTGTCTTCAATAATAACAACTCACAATGCCTTAGAATCATTGTTTATATGAAATATAGAAGTACATTATGATATATATTTTATATTATAGTACATTGTATATGATCTTGATTAGAATTGAAGAAGCATAGAATTTAATTGTATGACTACAAAATGGTTAATATAGTACAATTTATTTGTATGTAAAATTTTGAAGATGTTACAATATATTGTTTTTTTCTCTTTGATATTTTATATTTTTAATAGGTGCATTCAAGATGTCCAAATGTTTCCACTAAAAGACTACAATGAGTATCTGAAGTGTAATAAATGCTGGATAATAATTAAGAAAACTACAAAATAAATTACAAATAATTTTCTTTATGACAATTTGTTTAAAAAAATAACATAACAATTGAAATTAGAAATAGATAATATAAAAAGAATTTTTATTTTCATATAAATTTAGATTGGTAGTATATTTGCTAATAATAGCTATATTTAAAATATAATAATTTTTAAGTAAATAAAAAATGTATACTATGATATTTACTAATATATATTTATGTTTAAAAAGAAAAGAGAAGGGTGTAGACCGTTCAAATGACATCCATCCACTGTTTTTTCCATGTCTCAGTTATTAAATTCAGAAAACTACTAATAAAAATTTCCTATTTTGAATAATAATTGCTGATTGGAATCAATTTTGCTTTTGGTATTTTCGTTGTTAAATATGAAATGATATTGAAAGTTGGAAGGCAATTCTGAATCGATTGAAAATAATAAAATCAGAGAATTGGGGAGGAACTAGCAGACAAATAGACTTTAAATACCGTCTGTTTTATGTTGTTGCTCATCAGCTTTCTCAAAGAACCTACAACATAATTCAAGTTTGTATTTGACCACATATAAATTACAAAATGACTCTACACAAGTCATTTAGGCTATATTTAGAGGGCACAAACTCTAAAGTCATGAGCTTTCTACATGTTAAACTTAAAATAAGGAAAGGATTCAACATCTAAACGTGTTCTAATGACTGTGATAGAGTTTTTTATTTAATATCTATACTTGTTGATTTAATACTTTCACTTATTGATTTAAAGTCTAATATTTTTTACAACATTGCACTAATAGTTGTGACTTTAAAGTTGTTATTTTGATGATGGCTACTCATAATTGAATGAAATGTATCCCTTTTTCTAAAAAGAAACCAATCATGTGATGCCACATCAGTTGTACAAGTATGGATCTCTCTTTTGCACGACCATTGCTCTCACTTTATTTTGGGGCTGTTTCGGACACATTGGCAAAGGGCATGCTGATGTGGCACCATATTTGATGATGTTGACCTAAAACCTTAGTTATGAGTAGTGGATTTGCCTAGTAAGCTGCTGTAAAAATTTGGGAGTGATTTGAAATTTCCATGTAGAATTTTGAGAAGAGTGAAGTTAAGATGCATGAATATTTGAAAGATGAATTCTAGCTCTGAGACCAGAGCACGAATACTGAATTATGACTCTGACAGATTCACCACTTTTGATTGACTCAAAATTTTAATAACCACTGCCAATAGATAGAGAACATTTAATATTGTTTCATAACTAATTTCTAGACTTTTTCTTTCGCCAATTGTTTATCTATTTTTTTTTTTACAATTATATATTTGGAAATACCAATCTTTTTCTTTCTGTAAAATTTCTTAACAAACATTTTTAAAAGAAACACTAAGAAGTCTTCTACACGGTTAGGATACCGATATTAATCATAGAACTGAATTTTTCAGGTCGAAAATATAATAAACACAAGTCCAAATACTCTGATTTTTATTCATCTATGTTATGATTTTTCATTCTAACTTTGCACATAATGTAGATTAGTGGATTGCTTTTGAAACATCACTAATTGGGAAGCAGTACAATAGAAAAGAGATGCATAAAACAGAAACTAGAAATCAATTAACTCAGAGACAACCATTACTGAATTTTGGCTCTGAAATTGGGCATAAATGGATTTCCCAAGCTAAAAATCACGCCAAAGATTTATTCATTTAATTTAGGGCACCCATTATAATCATGGATTAAAATATAGTCATATATTAATAAGATTAGGGTACAGTCATGTTCTGTAAAATCCCACATGCTCTGAACAATGTGGTGGCATAATACATGACTTATTCTCACATATTACTATTCAAATCTTGGTAGAACATTACCAAGGGTGATATTACACACTTTACTAGAGCATTATAATATTGCTTAATCATTTGCAGTTGCAAGGATCGCAAGTGCAGTTGTCTCCACACTTACACCCACCAGCACATTTGCATCCATTCTCCCCTGCCACACTCATTTCTTCATAACACCTGCTTTTTCATTCATATCATTCAACAACAATTAAAAGTGTTATTTTTTTTCTAATTTCCATTTCAACAATTGCAAAGATTTGAGTACCCAAAACAGAAAGAAGAATAACTTACACCATATCAGAAGCAGTCATGGCTGCCAAAGTTGAGGCCTCTACAGCCTTCTCTGGGAAGGCCTTGCACCTGCAATCACATTGAAAACCACCTCTCATTTATTCAAAGTAAAGAGAAAAAAAGGGCAATTCTTCTCATTCTTCCATTGAAATTATTAAAAACAATGGTTATAAGGATATTTGATACCCTGCACAGCCATTGCAGTTGCCTCCACACCCACACTTTCCACCACAGCAAGACATCTTCTCAAAAACACAAAAAAGATCTGAAACAACCAAAATCAAAGCAAACAAATATGGTTTGGATGAATTGTGAAATACCCACTTCATGGTCTGGTATTTATTGTAATTTGGTGGGGTTGGCAAAACAAAGAGAAGGGTGTAGACCGTTCAAATGGCATCCATCCACAGTGTCTATTTCCCAGTTATTAAACTCAAAAAACTATCCAAAGATTCCCAATTTCGAATATTAGTACGTTTCCCAAATACAATAAGTTATTACGTCTATCCCCTTTAACCACTTCAAGCGAATTGTTGATTGGAATCAGTTTTTCTTTTGGTATTGTTTTGAGCCATGAAAGTTGGACTGAATCGATTGAAAAGAGGAAAATCAGAGAAGCGAAGAGGACCGTCAAATCAACCTTTTGTCAATGTCAAGCATATAATCTCGTTTTGGGTCAGGGTGGTCAGTCTTTTAGAAAATATGGTAATTTTATATATATTTTTTAATCCTGCTAGTATTAGGTCGATTTGAAGCTTCCGGGATTTGATATTATTCTTAGTTTCTAATGATTGTTCACACCTTTTCTTTTATAAAGAATTGTTCTTACCTATGCTATGGTAATAGTATGTAAAGGTATTTAATGAATACACAATTTTAATAGTATTTATGCATTGATTTAATTGTAATGAATTTTGTTCTTGCAATTCTTGAGAGAGGTCATAAACTCGAATTATATATAGGGTATGGCATGTAATACAATAAGGCGTATTTAGCATATCATATATGGACTTAAGTTGAGTTAGCTAAACCACATTCTGGCACATCACATAATGGTTGTTAACTACCATGATATATAAAATTAAGGATTAAACATAAAGTATATAAATATGAAAATAGAAATTTCATCAAATAAATGTTAACTTTGAAGAAACCTTCAAATGGATAGAAAACTTTAGTAGGAGTTACTTATGCTCCTCATGTCACTAATCTATAGTTGTACATGTGTACATATTGCCTTGTAGGATTTATAAAATCTGTACATCTTATATCAATACTATGGCATCCATAGACTCTCTTAAAGATGTACATATAACTCATAGCTTCTCTTGCAACAATGGAAAATGAACCTGACTTGTTCTTCATGCATAGTTACCATTATTACTATACACTAATCCAAATTTACTACATTAGCCTCAACAAATCAATGTGCAACCTGGCTATGGGTACTTCCTTTCCACATTTATTGGTATGAATGTAACATAAGTTAGATTAATATGTGATAGCTTCAAAAATATTGTAAGTTATTTGTAATGTTCATTTTCTATTTTATGTGAATTTTAGAACATTAAGATGGATTATTAAGCATGTTTGAATGCACAAAGTGTTAGCTTTGATTTGTATGCATGCATACATCAAGTTTCATTTATGCTTTGCAAGTGTGCCCTCTTCTTTCTTCAAAATTACAACTTTGTTGCTTAATGGAGTAGACATTAACAATTGGTGATATAACAAACACATTTTACTTAATCATTCCTCTATCTTCATTAGTTTAGGAGAGATTATAATCGTACATGCTAGCACGGTTTGGTGATATAACTTAGAAGACATATCAAGTGATTACAAACTACTCATATTGTTACATAATTATGCCATGCATGCCTACAACTTATAATTGTATATTAAATATAAATTATATTCACTTAGTGAGAATATTTTACCAGAATTACCTTTAATTGCATATACAATTGTGCAATTATCAACTTAATAAGAAATCTTACAAGTAGCTAGTTAGTTTTTACTCATGGTGGCAGGAGATTGTGAGGGTTTCAAATCCCTTTGGCCACCCCTATTGTTATTGATACAAAAAATTTAACATTTGACTATTGTACCATCTAAATCTCACTCAATTACGCCTGCTCTTTTGCCAGATCTTCCTTCCCCACTTGTAGCTCTGATGACACCTCATTCTCCTTCGTTACCCTTCCTTCCTTTCCACCTATTGAGATTTCATTAAACTCCTCTATTGGAGAACTAGTTGTTGTTGCTATTTTGAATACTATTGAAGCAATTAAGTAGCACACAGATACCATGAATTGAGATTCTTCCTAACCTGACCAAGATCATCCTAACAAGGAATCCACCTCCAACACAACTCCTGACAAAATACTCCTTATCTTACATGATGATCAGCTTATTTCTAAAGTGTGCGATATTGTTTTTGATAAAGGTAACTACAAGTTTTGAATGGACCCCGAAACCATTTACAAAAAAGGACAAAAGATATACTATAAAGCCCTTACACACATATAATGCTTACTAAACAACAAAAAGTAAGACCTCGACCCAGCAGACCAAAATAAAGCAAGCTACATCAGAAAACCTATAATAGCCTATAACATAACAACCAACAAACTACCAGCAAAAGAGCAGCAAGAACTACTTCTTTACTTCAGTAGCCTTTTTAGCCTCTTCTTGCATTTCCTCCTTTTTATGGTTAGAATCTTTCAAGCCTGTAAGCTCTTTAGGCATTTCTACAATTTTCCTCTTTAGACTGCTTCTGGTTCTAGTTATCGGCCCTGAAGATTGACCTTTACCCCCAGCATCTTCCTCCACTATGATAGTGGTTTTTTCCAGCAAACTACCCTCCAGATAGGCATACAGAGCTTTCAAATTCATAACAAAAACTTTGAGGCCCTCATTTCTATGCTTCAGGATTTATCTGATGAGCTGACCATTGTGATTAACTTTATTGTTTATGTCCTTCAACTTTTCATCAAAAATAGCAGAAATTCTGGAATTCAAGTCCTCATTTGTGTTATTTTTATTTACCTTTTTCAAAAAATCTTCAGCATGATCATTGTCTATCTTTTCCAATCTTTCTTTTAAAGCCTCCATTGCTTCTTCTAGGGCCTTCAGGTTGTGACCCATCTCTTTCATTTCTTGACAGAGCCATTTCTCCAAATTGGATCTGTAACCTACCCTGGTCCTAGCCTCCTTCAAAACATAGTCCTCGTCTTTCAAACCTACCCGCTCCTCCTTCTCCTTACCTGTTCTCTGTCTTTTATCTTCTCTTTTCCCAGCCCTAGAGATTTTAGGATACCTGTTCATTTCCTCTTCCTCTTCTTTTTCCACCTCATGTTCTTCTTTCTCCTCACCAAATTCTTCTGCAACATGTTTATTACTCTCCACCTTATCTGTCTCCTTAGAGGTAGACCCATTATCTTTATTCTTTTGAGCCTCTACCTGTTCCATGGGGTCATCCTCAATGTTATCATCTGACAACTTGTTAACAACCCCTGTCTCCTCCACTTTAGTTTTCTTCTTCTTCCCATTAACCTTTTTGGGAATGGGTTCGGCGATTTTGTCCCTAGCATAGTCTGCGATAAGCATTATTAACCCTTCATGCAACACCGGGTAACTAGGCTTCTTCCTGTTCTCCATTATGCTATTATTCAGATAACTAAAGAGATAATAGGGGAAATAAACTTTCTTTTGATACCTGAAGTGATTAAAAAGTACAAAGTGAAAGTTGTACACCCTTGTTTAGCGCCCGTCAAGAGTAAAATACTCTATTAAAGATTTCAAAATCTTAGCCCAAATAAGTTTAATACTATCCATTTCCACATAATCCCTAGAACCTTTAACCAACATTACTTCTTCTTCAAAATTTTTAGGAAAAATCTTAAAAGCCTGAGTACCCATGCGTTTATTATTCCTATAAAAATTCATACCTTGTAGAGGCATGCCCGTTATCTCATATATGAGATTCAATGTAAGAGGAAAGGACTTACCCATCAGATTAACCCTTCCATTAGCCCACCCAATAGAAAACTTCTCTATTATCTCTTTGTTGAAACCCTGTAGTCTTTCCAGGTAAGGACATATCTCTCCTCTGCCAAACACTCTTCTTCTTTTTCTATTTTTCACAATCCAGCAGCTGCTCCCTCCTCAAATCACCTCCCATTTCTTCTACAATTTCCTGATTTCTCTGGATACCAACAAACAAAGTAACAATATGCTTCTAGCTCCATTTTTTTTAAACAAGCTTAAGGTAACCCAGAATCCATGTGCAATAATCCCTGTCATTATTTTTGCACACCTCAATTGAGAAATCTCTCTCCTCAAAAACTTAATCAGCCTCTTCATTATTAATTTTTTATTAATGACCTCTTCCTTGTGATTAAGTCTATCAAACTTGATTAGACTTACTATCTCTTTTTGAAGATTTGCTTCCTCTTTCCATTTAATGATTACTTCATTATGGGCCCCTGCATTAGCAAGCCCATTCGTAGGCTTATTTCCCTCATGGTAAACATGGGAAATATGAACTTCTTGGAAATTTCCTAAAATAGTTTTAATCTTATCTATAAGTAGATTATATGTGTTATAGTCCAAGAGGTCACGTTATTTCTATTTATGTAATTTATAATGTTTAGAGAATCTCCCTCCTGCCACAGATTCATGATTCCCAGATCTTTTGCCAGCATCACCACTTGAAGGACCGCCATGGCTTCAACAACATAATTAGATTGGAATCCCAAAGGAGCAGCAACAACTCCCAGACAATTACCATCCCAATCTCTTATTAATCCTCCTACCCCTACCTTACTTGGATTGCCCTTGGCAGATCCATATAAGTTGCTTTTGTGTCATCCAATCGGTGGAGCAGTCCATATAATATTTTCTCTGGGAGTGGGAACTTTAATTCTCTGACCCGAAAAGTCCCAATTGAGAATCTCTTTCAATTCCTGAAAGTGGTCCAAGGATGTACAATCATCCAAAGGAGTACTTCTAACATTTTCCATTGGGCTTCTGTAAATTTGATTAGCAACATTCTCATAAGGTTTATGTTTGTCTCTGAACACTCTATTGTTTCTCTCATTCCAGAATCTCCAAGTGAAATGAGGGAGAAACAAATTCCAAAGAGTTTTGATCTCTTTATTAGGAAAGGGGAAAATCCATTGCTTTATTAAATCCTAAAGATTCTGAGGGTTTACCCAATCCAAATGAATCTTTTTGAATATGGAACACCAAAAATTTCTAGTATAGGGACAATGCATCATCATATGATTACAAGATTTAGCTTCAACACAACACAAAAAGTACCTATTAGGCATATTAAATCCCCTTTTACAAAGGTTGTCCATAGTTAGAATCTTATTTTGGACAAGCAACCAATTAAACATATTAATCTTAGGGATGAGATTTTTATTCCGGACCTGAGAGCAGAAAGGTTGTTCTTCCTCAATAAAAAAAATAGAGAAAAATTAGAAGAAATAGTATATTTACCATTAGCCTTTGGACCCCAAACAATCACATCCTGCTCATTTTCTCTTATAAACCAAGAATGGAGTTGCATATTCACAATCTTGAGTTTTTCATCAAAAAGACCCATATCAACCCATTATTCATTGTCCCAATAATCAGACACCAATTCACCTATAGTCTCTTTACAAACCTAAATAACATTCATCCATTCATGGTTCTCAGTTAGGGGACTATCTTTCAGCCATTTGTCATCCCAAAATTTTATCTTCCTACCATCTCCCAGCTTCTATCTGACCCCTTTTCTAACCACATTCTTATCTTTACTGATACTATTCCAGATATAAGATCCCTAAATTTCCTCCTCAGATCTAAAAGAGTCTTCTAAACAATTTAAGAGGTACTTACTTTTTATGATAGAATTCCATTCCTTATTTTCTTCAAAGATTCTCCAGATTTGTTTGGCCATTAGGGCCTTCTTAGTAGTTTTTATACATCTTATGCCGAGTCCTCCAAATTTCTTAGGCTTCAAAACCTTATCCCAAGAAATTAGGCTAAGCCTTTTCTTCTCTTAACCACCTGACCAAAGAAATCTTTTTTGAATTCTCTTAATCAAATCAGCATACTTCAAAGGGATTTAAAAAAGACTAAGAGCATACACAAGAAGGTTTTGCAGACTGGCCTTTAGTAATTGAACTTTTCTATCTTGGATCAGAATAGTCCCTTTCCACCCAGCCATTTTATGATGAAATATATCTATAATTTTATTCCAAAAGGAATCATTAGGTTTCAGAAAAAGAGGTAAACCAAGATAGGAAGCAGGGAACGTCCCTATCTTGCAGCCAAGTATAGAGGAAACTTTTCTTTGCCTTTCCTTAGGAGTATTACTGAAATACAAGAATATTTTCTCCCAATTTATAAGTTTCTCCGAAGCACAAGTATAAGTATTCAATTCCTTCTTCATGTTCCTAGCTCCCTTGACAGTTGCTTCCCCCATCATTATTGTGTCATCCACAAATTGTTCATGAGAACAATTCAATGTAGCTGATGAAGGTTGGAGGCTCATTATCTCTCCTTCAATCACCAACTTATTTATATATCTCCCAAGGCTCTATGTCATTATAGAAAAAATTTGGGTCTACTTGCCTCAAACCTCTAGAGGAGTGAAAGAAGCTAGAGAAGCCTCCATTAAAAATGACAGAGGATAAGCCCGTAGTTGCCAGCTACATAATCAATCTGACCACCCACTTATCGAAACCAAAGGCAAAAAGAATATTAGACAAGAAATACCAGTCAAATCTTTCATAGGTTTTCGACAAATCCAACTTCATCAAGAATCCTTGTCTTTTGGAAACTTCTAAAGAGTGAATATTCTCATGGACAACAACAATAGAGTCCAAAATTTGTCTCTCCGGGATAAATCCATTCTGTTGAGGAGATATTAAATTAGGCAAATAGTTCACAATTCTAGAAGTGAGCACCTTAGAAAAAATCTTATACAAGGAATTGCAAAGGCTTATTGGCCTGAAGCCATCAATCGTATTAGCTCCAAATTTCTTAGGAATAAGAGCTATAAAGGTGGATTTGAGTTCCCTTAAGATAGTTTTTGTACCAAAAAACTCCTTAAGAGAATAACAAACATCCTTACCAGTAATACTCTAGAATTTTTGAAAGAAGAACATCTGAAAACCATCCGGCCCTGGAGATTTCTCTCCTTCAAAAGATAAAATCTGCCTTTTTTATCTCTTGATCAAATGGAATAGCTTTAGGAATATGTTTAAAAGTCTTATCCAAAATACAAGGAATGGATTCCAGCAACTTATTCTGATCATCTAGATTAAGATTATTCTCCTTAAATAAAATAGAAGCAAAATAACCCAATATTTCTTCTCTGATCTCCTCATCTTTAGTTGTATTCCCTCTAGCTGAAGATAAAGATTGGATCTGGTTAGTAGCCTTATGCTTTAGGGTAGTTAAATGGAAGAATCTAATGTTTTTGTCTCCTGATTTAAGCCATAAAGATGTAGATCTCAGCCTCCAAAAGGTCTTCTCTTTGGCAATTATATTATGATAGTCCACAAGGATATTATTCTCCTAGAGTTTCAAGTCATTAGTCAGATGATCTCTTTGGATTTCATCCTGAATAGCTTTTAGATCTATTTAAATTTTACTCTTGGATTGGAAAATTTCCCCAAAAACTTCCTTATTCCATTTTATCACTTTTATTTAACATTTGGTAGTTTCTTTACCACTCTGAACATAGCAATTCCATCGATTTTGAGGTTCCACGAGTCCCTAATTTCATTCTCCAAATTAGGGTGAGCTAACCACATCTTCTAAAATCTGAAAGGCGCATCAAATCAGGGTGAGCTAACCACATCTTCTCAAATCTGAAAGGCACATTTCTTTTACCATTTAAAAGGACTAGCAGAAAAAGAAATGGGGAAATGGTATGAACCAATTCGAGAAAGAGAGGGTAGAGAACATGAGAATTGAGTAAACCAGTCCAGAGAGATGAGCACCCTGTCTAGCTTGACTTGGATTAGGTTAGCACCAGTTCTACGGTTGGACCAATTATAGTTTATACCTTCCATCTCAACATCCAGCAACCCTTCATTGTTAATAAATTCCATCAAATCAACCCTTCTTTCCACTAGAGAAGTATTCCCTCCAATCTTATCTTTCTCATTCAGAGGGGTATTGAAATCCCCCATTGTCATCCATTGATTATCTGGATAAGAACCCCAAAAATCATGTAATTTCTTCCACAACTTTTGTCTCCCTATCTTTGTGTTTGGGGCATAGACATTAATAAGGATCCAAGAAAAATTATCCTTTAGATTACTAACTTTGACCACTAATTTTTTTTTCATCATGCAGAAGCTGACATATAAAGCTACATTGATTCCAAAAAATAGTCATTCCTTCTGAGGCACCTTCAAAGCTTCTTTGAAGACTGCCCCCCTTTTTAATTAATTTAATCTTTTCAACTTTTTGTTTCATCCTTTTTGTTTCTTGAATCAGTAAAATATCAGGCTTAGAGTCCCTCACTAGATTCCTAACAATATCTTGCTTATGAGGACCATTAAGTCCTCGTATATTCCATGAAATGATCTTGATTTAAGGATTGGAGAACCTACCTCTAAGATGGTTAATTGTTTACCATCTGCTATATTCTATTTTGCTTCTTGGTCCCTTAGAACTCTATCTATTTTTCTGCTACTATCTTTTTTCGGAGTTCCTACATCCACTTTTTGTTGTCTTCTTGTCTGGACTCTCCCTAGTTATGAGCCTCAGTCTTATTTACCGTCCTAATAATAGAACTTCCCTTAGAGATACTATCACTTTTCTTCCCTGAAATGTTCTGAGATTTTTAAATTCCATCTCCCCAGGGAGAACAATTACCGTTCTTGCCTGATTTATTTCTTTTCTTTTTCTCCCCTACCTCAATCCAAGGATTTTCCTTCTCATCAAGATCAATACCTTCTACTTTCTCTTGAATTTCCCAATATTTTTTATCTATTGGAGTCGAGGGTATTTTCTTTTTTTTCCCTTTCAAAGAATCACTATGATTCTGTCCATCCAAGATATTACATCCCTAACCATCCTCTATTTTCTGATTGTAAGGAAACTCAGGTGTGGAAACAACTTCCTACACTAATCTCTATAGGAAAGTATTGTGCAAATCATTTTTAGATCCTTACAATTTCAGATTCGTTAACTACTTTAACAATGATATTGCAGCCACATACCATGCATATAGAAAATAGAGAATGACACAATGATTTACCCTGGGGAAAACCTTTCGGTAAAAAACCCCAGC
>MU224884.1:3105756-3126965 GCA_018584345.1 Thuja plicata
AAGACATCTTCTCAAAAACACAAAAAAGATCTGAAACAACCAAAATCAAAGCAAACAAATATGGTTTGGATGAATTGTGAAATACCCACTTCATGGTCTGGTATTTATTGTAATTTGGTGGGGTTGGAAAAACAAAGAGAAGGGTGTAGACCGTTCAAATGGCATCCATCCACAGTGTCTATTTCCCAGTTATTAAATTCAGAAAACTATCCAAAGATTCCCAATTTCGAATATTAGTACGTTTCCCCTTTAACCAGTTCAAGCGAATTGTTGATTGGAATCAGTTTTTCTTTTGGTATTGTTTTGAGCCATGAAAGTTGGACTGAATCGATTGAAAAGAGGAAAATCAGAGAAGCGAAGAGGACCCTCAAATCAACCTTTTCTCAATGTCAAGCATATAATCTCGTTTTGGGTCAGGGTGGTCAGTCTTTTAGAAAATATGGTAATTTTATTTATGATTTTTCAATCCTGCTAGTGTTAGGTCGATTTGAAGCTTTCGGGATTTGATATTATTCGTAGTTTCTAATCATTGTTCACACCCTTTCTTTTATAAAGAATTGTTCTTACCTATGTTATGGTAATAGTATGTAAAGGTATATAATGAATACAATTTTTTCGTAGTATTTATGCATTGACTTAATTGTAAAGAATGTTGTTCTTGCAATTCTTGAAAGAGGTCATAAATTCAAATCATATGTAGGGTAGGGCATGTAATACAATAAAGTGTCTCTAGCATATCATATATGGGTTTAATTTGAGTTAGCTATACCACATTCTTGCACATCACATATGGATTTTAATTGATATGCTCACAATTTGACTTTGAAATCATTTAACCACCTATAATGGTTGTTAACCACCATGATATATGAAATTAAGGATTAAACATAAAGTATATAAATATGAAAATATAAATTTCATCAAATAAATGTGAACTTTGAAGAAACCCTCAAATGGATAGAAAACTTTAGTAGGAATGACTTATGCTCCTCATGTCACTAATCTATAGTTGTACATGTGTACATATTGCCTTGTAGGATTTATAAAATCTCTACATCTTATATCAATACTATGGCATCCATAGACTCTCTTGAAGATGTACATATAACTCATAGCTTCTCTTGCAACAACGGAAAGTGAAGGACTTATTCTCCATGCATAGTTACCATTATTCATGTGCAATAATCCAAATTTATTACGTTAGCCTCAACAAATCAACGTGCAACCTAGCTAGGAGTACTACCTTGCCACATTTGTTGGTATGAATGTAACATAAGTTAGATTAATATGTGATAGCTTCAAAATATTGTAAGTTCTTTGTAATGTTCTTTTTCTATTTCTTGTGAATTTTAGAACATTAAGATGGATAATTAAGCATGTTCATTTGCATAAAGTGTTATCTTTGATTTGTATGCATGCATACATCAAGTTTCATTTATGCTTTGTAAGTGTACCCTCTTCTTTCTTGAAAGTTACAACTTTATTGCCTAATGGAGTAGGCATTAATAATTGGTGATATACCAAACATATTTTACTTAATCATTCCTCTATCCTCATTAGTTTAGGAGAGATTATAATCATACATGCTAGCACGGTTTTGTAATATAACTTACTGGACATATCAAGTGATTACAAACTACTCATGTATTATTAGATAATTATGCCATCCATGCCTACAATTTACAATCGTATATTAAATGTAAAGTATATTCACTTAGTGGAAATATTTGAGCATAATTACCTTTACTTGCATATGCAATGGTGCAATTATCAACTTAATAAGAAATCTTACAAGTAGCTAGTTAGTTTTTGTTCATGGTGGCAGGGGATTGTGAGGGTTTTGAATCCCTTTTTGGCCACCCATATTGTTATTGATACAAAAAAAAATCACTAAATTTAAGAAATGGGTATCCGTGGTTTTCTAAGTGATAAAGAAGTTGTCTCAGCCCAATCCTTGCCCAGCCTCACAACTGACTATTATACCATCCAAATCCCACTCAGTTACGCCTCCTCTTTTTCTAAATCTTCCTTCCCCCTCATAGCTCTAATGACACCTCCTTCTCCTTCATTAGCCCTCCTTCCTTTCCACCTATTGAGATTTCATTAAACTCCTATGATAGGGAACTAGTTGTTGTTGCTATTTTGAATACTATTGAATAAATTAAGGGGCACACATATACCATGAATTTTGATTCTTCCTAACCTGACCAAGATCATCCTAACAGGGAATCCACCTCCAACATAGCTCCTGATAAAATACTCCTTATCAGACATGATGATCAACTTATTTCTAAATTGCTTGATACTATTAATCATGCCAATATGGTATTGTCTGAGGAAATCAATGACTGTTATTGAAACTCTTGATGCTAGTTTATCATGGTTACAATGTCATGGGGAAATTACACTATCAACTAACCCATATGACCTCTTGTCTCTAGAAAAGGACTATGAACTACAGGATGTTTGCATTGAATTTTCTCTCACATTAGATACACCATCTTTCACTGGAGGTTTACGTGTTACGCCTATCCTCCAGTCCCCTTCATAAAAAAAACATCTCCCATATCTTCTACAAAGCATAGCTCGGCAGACCACCAAATTGCGATAAGACACATAAAGAAGTTGATGCTTGGATAAATACTAGAATTCTCACTACCCTTAGTGGGGGAAAAAGAAAGAACCTTCTTTCAGCCCTCCATTGATGTGGAATTCAGCTACTAAAAGGAATCTATTGTCTTAGCATACTGTTGGGGATGTTTTTCTCTCCAAAAAAAACCATAAGATGAGGGGAAGCGATTCTTCCCCTCATAAGGGATAAGGGTTATATCATGGAATGTTAGGGGCTTAAATGCCCCTAATAAGTGGTGTATGGTTAAGTGTCAGTTAGACAACACCATTTTCTCTATAGTCATGCTTAAGGAAATCAAGATGTCTGATCAAATTGCTTGCAAATTATTTTCCTATTGGAAGCCTTGGGATGTCCTTATTGTTCCCTCTGATGGATCATCGATAGGTCTTGCCATATTGTGGGATACAAACAAAGTCTCTCTAAAGTTTGTCTTCTCGGAAAAAAATTGGATGTTGGTTAAGGTTGATAGTCATTGTTCAAATCTTATTTTTTGTTATTCAATATCTATCGACCATCCTCAAGCATTCATAAATCCAGATTGTGGAAGGTGCTTGGTGAAGTAATTTCATTTCTTAATGAAGAACTTATCATTTTGGGAGGAGATTTTAATGATGTATTGAATGATGGGAAAAAATGGGGGGGTCATCCCCTGCAAGAAAGTTATGACATATTTTAATCAGTTCATTACTAATAGTAAGGTAATGGATATAGCCCCAAAGTTGGGAAAGTACACATGGACTAACAAACGATTTGATTTTTGTCAAATTATTGAAAGGTTGGACTACTTCTTATTGGTTGACCATAGGCTAACTATCAATAATGATTTTTTTCTTCAATACCACCCTATTTAGGATCTGATCATTTACTGATCTTACTTGAAGTGTGTGAGGATTCTACATATAAGAAAGGATATTTTAAATTTTAACTAATGTGATTGTTGGAAAGTGGCCCATTTTGGATTGTATAGATTTTTTCATGTATGGATACACTACTCTTATGTATGGTCACTTGGAATGAAACTTAGTTTTGATATTCAGTTCTACAAAAATGACTAATTCAAGGAAGCAGTTTACTAGGTACAAAAGTATAGTTTTGATCAGTGAGCACTGTATATGATGAACTAAGTCATGCAAGCTTAGAGAAAGGTATTTTGGGATATGATAGACCTTCAGTTAAGGTCGCTTGTGTTTTATATTTTATTTCAGAGAGTTACAGCCTGTTGAAGTCGTGTGAAGGCAATATAGCGGGAAAACATAGCATTTGAATGGTCGCGATGATTAAGGAAGTATAACATGGAATTTAGAAGTGCTAAGTTGGATTTGGATTGGATCCTCCCCCACTTTTGTTATAGTATGATCGGTGACTACAGATTTAATAATTGGATAAGTGTTGGACACGTTTGGTGATGATCTTGAGAGTCGATTGATTATGAGATTGGGTATGTATGAAGATTTTTTGAGATGCGAAGACATGGATGAGATGCGTAGATGCATTAGATGTTAGAATCAGATAGAATTTTATCTATGAGAAATAATTGGGACTACTTGAGCATAGTAGATCCTCAGGTACAATTCACTTTTGGTAAAGTATTGTAACAGAACAATTTTTCTGATTGTAAGAGTAGTGTGCTCAGTGTATACCCCTAACAGGGTTTTCTATTCCTTTAACAAGGAAATGTACTAATGTAATATTCAGCTCCTAATAGGGCTAGGTCTCCTAATAGGGACACTATACTTATAGTGTATAATTTATGGGTATTATCCCCACCAGGGTTTTCCCTTGGCTAGGGTTTCCTTGTGAATAAAATCATGGTGTTATGAGTTATCTTCTTTATGTGTATGTTCTTTTCATTTGATCTATTGTATGGTTAAGTTGGAAATTATTAACTTTCAATCTAAAGTGTTGTAATACTGATTCACCCCCCCTCTCATTATTACCTAATCCTAACAATTGGTAGTAGAGCTTGTGGCTCTTGGAGAGAAAGTCTAACAACTTAAGGGAGATCTAGATGGATTCAGGTGGTTTGGAAGAAAAATTTGAAGCAACACTTGAAGACCTTGATAAGGCTAAAGCTGAAAATAGTGATTTGAAATTCAAATTAAGAAGAGTATAAGGTTTCATTAGGAAACTTAAGGAACAGATTGAACTTTTGAGGAATCAAAGGCAATATCATATTGAAAAGATAAAAGATGGTTCAGATAATGATTCATCAAAGCAGGTCAAAAAGCTTGAACAAGAAGAAGAAGCATTCAAGAAGGAACTTGAAACTACTTCTATTCAAATGGCTAAAGAAATTTAGCAAGAAAAATATTAAAGAACCAAAATTGAAGAAATCCTAAAGAATGCAAATGTTCAAATGGGAAAGATGCAGATTGAACTTGATGGCTACAGAACCAAGTATCATGAATTAGAAAAATACAATCAAATGATAAAAGGAGAACTTATTGGGGCTAAGAAACACATTGAAAAACTTCATATGAGCAGTGATAAGATTGATAAACAGAGAGAGAGAGAGACAAACACCTAAAGGAGACATCGGAGGAGTTGGCTTCAATGAAGCTGAATGTTCTAACTCACAAGAAGAAAAAACTAAAGAAAAGATAGATGAAGAAAGACCTATACAAGAAGAGCTTAGAAAGCATATTAGACCTTTCAGAGGTGGATGCTTTGGATATAATAAAGTTGGTCACATGAAGAGAGATTGCAAAGGTAAAATTCCTTACAAACCCTCTTCTGGTTATTGTTTCAATTTCTATGAATATAGACAGAAGAAGATATAATACAGGAAGCATGATCGCCCCTACACTAACAAATATTACATTGGAGAAGAAACATTAGTTAAGATCACATGTTACAAGTGCAATAACTTTGGGCACTTCACAAAGTATTGCAAATTGCAGATTAATCAGAACAGATCACCTCGTACATCCTACAAAAGTAACAATCAATGACATAGAAAAGTTTTGCAATTATAATAGATTTACAAGATACAGAAGACCACCACCTATTGTTATAAAGAAAAATGTTGGTGATGTTGGAAAAAAGGATGGAAGAATAGGTGGAAGAGTTTGAAAATCAATTTGTGAAAGAAATTGGTAAGGTTTGGAAAGAGAAGGAGTCGAGTGAACCTAAGGTTCAAAGAGATGTAGTAGTTGCTACTGAACCCTCGCCTGATGTTGTTACATCGAACTAGATGGCCAAGAATGGCCTTAGGGGGAGCTTCGAAGAAATACATAGAAAACTGTCTAGCCTCTGTTTATGTGGAATAAGCTTTTGCGAGCTTATGGAGAGTATGTATGATTGATATGAAGCACCTATCTGAGATCGCATAGCTATACACACTATATCTTGTGATCACCAGATTAATGATCGACTAGATAATTTGTAGACTTAAGGTAATTGATAAATGTGTGAATACTTTCATGGCAAAGTATAAGTCTATTCAATCGAACATATCTAATCACTATTCAAAGCAGAGTTGAAAGAGATCGGTGAAGCAAGAAGGAATCTAGGACACCTTGTGATTGATCGAATGTGAATTCACAAATTCATCAAAGGAAAATAGGTATTTCTATTTTGTGAAGCTTTGATTGTGGATACTACATTGATGTTTGGTATCAATGAAAGGCCTAGGTATAAGTTTAAGAAACATCCTTGTAAATCAACTGAAGATGATCCTGAAGGCGTATTTTCTCAAACATCCTACGACGTTCTACATGTTGAGGATATTAGGGCTTACATCTATTGTAAGTCTGAGTCACTAGGAGACTTTGAAATCTATACGGAAATGAACGATATAATCAAAGAAGATGGTAAATGGAAGGCTGAGTTCTCTCATATGGAAAACCTAAGTGTGATGCAAATGGTAGAGCTTTATGAGTTTGACAAAGAAGAATGGATCAAAATCATGTTAAGTAGAGTACATGATCATTTCATTTGGATTGGTGATCAGCATGTGAAGATATGTAGTGATTTAATCCATGGCATAACTCGTTTGGATAACTCCGGTGTTATCCCTGTTACATGGAAGAAATTAAAGAAGCAAGTGGAAACCCTAACCCACTCTAAATGGGATAAGCGAGCGATGATTGTAGCCGACATCTTCCAACAAGATGTGAGATTGGTTTCAATGATTTTAGGTTACAAACTTCATTAAAGTAGCCGACCTAACTCAGTATCTGCTGGAGTTATAATGATGGCGTATAGAATGGTAAAGGAAAATGTTAAATTCAACCTTTGCAAAGTACTTGCACAACAATTCTTGGAAAATGTGAAGCATATATAGAAAGACAAATCTAAAGCATTCAGATTTGGATCATTGTTAATACATATGTATATCCATATAGTACACAAATTCCCTGGTATGCACCCAAGAGCTTGGAAGGATAATGAACCTACCAGAATTCATATTACAAACAACTACAGAAGATAGAATAGTGATTGAGTAGATGGAGAATTATTTGGAATGATCAAAATTCTGTGGAGACAAATGAAGGGAAGAATGAGGATACCTGAGGAAATGGTGGAGAAGTATTAAGATACAATCTGTTTCATGGTTGAAACTTATTGTGTGGTCTTTGAGGCAGTAGAACAAAGAAAGAAGTGGTGTTACTCTATGGGGTATGAGGTTAGTTCAAAGATCTTAACAATGCAAGTTGACCATATATTATCTTCAGAGATTGATCCAGCAGAAGAAAGATAGGGAACTTATGAGGAAAATTTAGCTAAGATAAGAGAGGAACAGACGAGAATAGAAAGGAGAAATAAAATTGAGAATGTTGTTGATGATCTAGCAGCAAAGGCTAATATTTCTAAAGAGGAGATGAAGGAAATAAGGAAGAAGATGACTGAGAGTGCTTCTAGATTGGGGAACACTACTCCTGCAACCCTTCCACCACCTGAAAGTGAGAAGACTAAAAGTCCACCTCCTACTGTGGTAGAAGTGTCTGATACTACACTAGAACAACCTAAGAAGACATCACAGACAAAGTAAACAACAAAGACCCCTATGAGGAGGACAAGGTCCTCCAAACAGAATTCACCACCAAAGAGATAGAGGACTAAAGTACAAACGAAGAGAGAAGAAGAAAAAGAAGTTGAAGTAAAGAAGGTAGAAGAGAAGAAAACAGAGACCAGAAACTATGGAAACCAGATCTAAAGATGCTAGTGAAGAGAATCATAGAGCAAGGAAAACTCAATCAACTACCTAAATACTATGACAAGCATGATGAAATAGATAAGATTCAGATTGAAGATTTTTTCATAGATCATATGTTCGCATTTAAGAAAAACCTAATTGAAATGGAAGGTAGGTGTAGAAATGATTCTATCTTACAAAATGATACTACACATATAAAAGTAGGTGTAGAAATGATTCTCCGTGCTATATGAGTAGATGATATTTATGTGTACACCAAGTTATTTGTTCAATTTTAAATGTCTTAATTTCTTTTAAATAGTGTGAATGTAAAAAAATTCAATTCATTCAAATTATATTTGATAGTTGTCATTCAATTTTATTTTTTAGCGAAATTGAATTCCAAGATTTGGTGAAAGTAAAAGATTTCTTTTAGTCAATCTTTGTTGTCTATGTGGTTTGAACATTTTGATTTAGGATTTAAAGTGATTCACACTACGAACATTTTTATTATGAAATATATCATCGATGTATATCTAAGGCATACCAGCCTGGGGTGTGCAATATCCCACCTTTATAGTGTTTTAAACGAAGAGCACGAAGACTGAATTATGGCTCTGACAAATTCACGACTTTTGATTGACTTAAAACTTTTAATCACAAACTGCCAATGGATAGAGAACATTTTATATTGTTTAATAACTCTATTTTTTTTACAGTTATAGATTTGGAGAGTTGAAATACCAATCTTTTTCTTTCTCTAAACATTGTTAACAAATATTTTTAAAAGAAACACTAAGAAGTCTTCTACAGAAGCCTGTTCGCTGCCCCGTTAAAACATCCATATTAATCATAGAACTGAATTTTTCAGATGGAAACTATAATAACACAAGTCCAAATACGATGATTTTTAGTCCAGCTGTGTTATGATTTTTCATTCTAACTTTGCACATAATGTAAATTGGTGGATTGCTTTTGAAACATCACTAATTGGGAAGCAATATATTGGAAAAGTGATGCATAAAACAGAAACTAGAAATCAAATAACTCAGAGACAACCATTACTGAATTTTGGCTCTGAAATTGGGCATAAATGGATTTGATTCCCAAGCTAAAAATCACGCCACGGGTTTATTTCATTTAATTTAAGGCACCCATTATAATCATGGATTAAAATATAGTCATATATTAATAAGATTAGGGTACAGTCATGTTCTGTGAAATCCCCAATGCTCTAAGCAATGTGGTGGCATAATACATGACTTATTCTCAAAACTTGGTAGATAATACACACTTTATTACAACTATCATATAGCCTAATAATAAGGCTGTCACATATATTATAATGTCTATATACTTCGACTATTGCATCATTTGCAGTTGCAAGGATCGCAAGTGCAGTTGTCTCCACACTTACACCCACCTGCACATTTGCATCCATTCTCCCCTGCCACACTCATTTCCTCATAACACCTGCTTTTTCATTCACATCATTCAACAACAATTACAACAATTAAAAGTGGTATTTTTTTAATTTCCATTTTAACAATTGCAAAGATTTGAGTACCCAAAAGAGAGAAGAAGAACTTACACCATATCAGAAGCAGTCATGGCTGCCAAAGTTGAGGCCTCTACAGCCTTCTCTGGGAAGGCCTTGCACCTGCAATCACATCAAATACCACCTCTCATTCATTAAAAATAAAGAGAAAAAGGCAATTCTTCCCATTCTTCTATTGAAATTATTGAAAAGAAAGGCACCCATAAAGAATAGTTATAAGGATATTTGATACCCTGCACAGCCATTGCAGTTGCCTCCACACCCACACTTTCCACCACAGCAAGACATCTTCACAACAACACAAAGAAGATCTGAAATAACCAAAATCAAAGCAAACAAATATGGTTTGGATGAATTGTGAAATACCCAATTCATGGTCTGGTATTTATTGTTAAATGGTGGGGTTGGAAAAACAAAGAGAAGGGTGTAGACCGTTCAAATGGCATCCATCCACAGTGTCCATCTCTCAGTTATTAAATTCAGAAAACTATTCAAAGATTCCCAATTTCGAATTTTAGTACGTTTCCCAAATACAATAACTTATTGTGTCTATTCCCTTTAACCAGTTCAAGCAAATTGTTGATTGGAATCAGTTTTTCTTAGTGTTTTAAGCCATGAAAGTTGGAAGGCAACACTGAATCAATTTAAAAGAGGAAAATCAGAGAAGCGAAGAGGACCCTCAAATCAACCTTTTGTTAATGTCAAGCATATAATCTCGTTTTGGGTCAGAGTGGTCAATCTTTTAATATATGATATTTTAATCCTGCTAGTATTAGGTCGATTTGAAGCTTTCGGGATTTGATATTATTCTTAGTTTCTAATGACTGTTCACACCTTTTCTTTTATAAAGAATTATTCTTACATATGTAAAGGTATATAATAGTATGTAAAGGTATATAATGAATATTATTTTTTCATAGTATTTATGCATTGATTTAATAGTAAAGAATTTTAGTTCTTGCAATTTTTGAAAGAGGTCATAAATTCAAATCATATATAGGGTAGGGCATGTATGCTTCTTTTGTAATACAATAAGGTGTCTCTAGCACATCACATATGGATTTAAGTTGAGTTATCTCTACCACATCCTGGCACATCACATATGGGTTTTAAGTGATATGCTCAAAAACTTATAGCTTCTCTTGCAACAATGGAAAATGAAGAACTTATTCCTCCATGCATAGTTAACATTATTCATATGCAATAATCCAAATTTATTACACATATGTTGCTCTTGGACCCAGTCTCAGAGGAAGAAGTGAAAGAGGCAATGTTTCCCATGAGTGTGTATAAGGCTCTCGAGCCTAATGGGTTTCCTCTGGCCTTCTTCCATGAATTCAAGGGTGTGGTTCGCTTTGATGTTACAAAAGATGCAAGGGATTTCTTCAGGTCTAGGAAAATCCTTAGGAAACTCAACAACACCTACATTGTGCTTGTTCCATAAGTCCAGGACCCCAAAAGTATGGCTGATTTCAGGCCTATCAGTCTCTATAACACCATTTATAAAATATTTTCAAAAGTGTTGGTCAATAGGTTGAAACCTTTTTTGGACATATTTATCAGTCCTTATTAGAAAGGTTTTGTTCTAGGGTGTCAAATTTTGGGCATTTTCATTGCCACCCATGAGCTTATCCATTCCATGGATTGAAGTAGGAGTCCAGGTATGGCCTTTAAACTAGACATCTCAAAAGTGTATGATAAAGTAAAATGGCAATTCTTGTACTCCATTTTACTCAAGTTGGGCTTTAACCAAAGAGTTATTAGACTTATCTATGAATCCATTGAGATTGTTCATTACTCATTTATTGTGAATGGGACCCCTTGGGGTTTCTTCAAGGCTAGGAAAGGGCTCAGACAGGGGGACCCTTTGTCCCCACATCTGTTTAATATGGTTGCGGAGGTTCTAGGTAGAAATTTTTTCAACTTGGTGTGGATGGGTTGGATTCAGGATATTAAAGATTCCACCACCCTTCCTCCATCATTCTTACA
Organism: Thuja plicata; assembly: GCA_018584345.1. Taxonomy (NCBI): domain Eukaryota; kingdom Viridiplantae; phylum Streptophyta; class Pinopsida; order Cupressales; family Cupressaceae; genus Thuja; species Thuja plicata. The sequence goes on from MU224884.1 coordinate 3,117,073, forward strand.
ATATTTTGTTGTCGACACCTCCCTCTTTGGAAAATCTTCAGTTATTGAGGCTAAGGAATGTAAGAGCCTTCTCAAGGGCTATGTCAATGCCTCAGGACAGTGTATTAACTATGGGAAGAGTAGCATCTTTTTTTCAACACTAAGCAGGATCTCCAAGAGAAGATCAAGGATATATTGGGTTGCCAATGCGCTAACCTACTGGGTACTTACCTAGGTCTACCACTAACTATCAAAGAAGTTACCCCTAATTTCTAGAATGTTATTCTTGAAAGAATCCAAAGGAATCTTGCTGGCTAGAAGAGAAAAATGTTTAGTAGTGTTGGGAAGCTTCAGCTCCTCTCGGCCTCTTTACAAGGTATTCATGTCTACTTCTTGTCATTATTTAAAATTTCAAGGGCAATGGCAGACAAACTAGAAAGAATCCAACATTCTTTCCTTTGGGAAGGTATGGAGGACAAAAAGAAAATGACACTGGTGAAATGGGACACTCTTTGTAAACCCAAAATGTTGGGAGGTTTGAGGATTAGAAAGCTGACAAATTTTTAAAAGAGCCTTTTGGTTGTTGGGAAGAAGTATAGGTGTAAAATAATAGAGGCTTAGTATCTAAACAATGGAAACTTTCATAGAAATCTTGAATCCCAAGATCTCCCTTTTGGGTCAAAGTTATCCAAGTCATTATTCTAAAATGTCGCTCCCTTATCAAGGAAGGTTTGAAATGGAAAATTGGTGATGGGTTACCTATCAAATTTTGGGAGGACTTCTGGCTTGGTGACATGCCTCTGGCTATTATCCCTTTCTATCATCTGATAAGAATAATGAAAAACCACTTTGGGACTTTTATTGCATACTATATCTTTCCCCTAGTGGTAAATGGAAATATCTCAAGCAATGTGTAATGGACAATCATTTTTTGGTCCCAAGGGTTGAAGAATTATAGACCCTGCAATCATAAGTGAGAATCCCCTTATTCCCTAGAGACACCCTAGATATGACAATTTTATCTGGGAAAAATATTTCAAGATCCTTTTCTGTTAAATCTTCCTACATTCTCCTGATAAGGAATAATACTGACACCGATTGTAGGAAAAAGGTTTGGAATCCATAATTAATCCACAAGATCATTTTTTTTTGGTGGGCATCAATGCATGGTAAAATCCTCCCTCGGGAAAATCTTATTAAAAGAGGATTCCAATTTCCTAACCGTTGTATTCTATGTAAAGGGGAGAAAGAGACTATACAACACTTGTTTATTCATTTCCCCTTTGCTTCCTATATCTAGTATGATATCCTATGAAAATTTAACATCCAATGGGTCTTTAATATGAGTCTTCAACAATTCATCCTCGATTGGAAGTGTCCTTTAAAACATCCCCTCATTAGGCAATTATGGAAGAAAATCCCTCCACATGTTTGTTGGTGTTTTTGGAAGGAGAGTTATAATATGATCTTTGGGGATTCTGAGAACTTTGCTGATAATGTGTTGTTAATTATTAAAAAAACTCCTTGGAAACATTTTTTCCATCAAATGGAAAATCTCTGTTGAACCACCTTGGGATTGTCAGCTGGCTGAAAACTAGAAGCTTCCAACATCTTTTCACAAGTATGATAATTCCAAGAAAATTGACAGGAGAAATATTGTTTGGTAGGCTCCTTGACCTCTTGGGTTCAAGTTCAATTTTGATGGTGCAGCCAAAATGGGTATTTCTATTGGAGGAGGGATTATTAGGAACCATAAAGGTGATCATGTGGCTACTTACGCTGGATATATGGGTAGCCTCACAAGCAACCAAGAATAAGGGATGGCCCTATTATGTGGGCTGAAGATTGCTCTCTCCATTGGCGTAAAAGTATTAGAGATTCAAGGTTACTCTAAATTAATTGTTGAGGCCACAAGAGGATCCATGAGAGTTGGATAGAGGGTGGAGTAAATTCTCAAAGACATTAGATCACTTTAACTAGCTTGGATGAGTTTATACAACAACATATTTTTCAGAGAGGGGAATGTTATTGTTGATTCTATAGTTTCCATGGGGTTGGAGATGGAGGGGCTTCGATTTTGGAGACGATGTACAATGCCTTACCAAATGGAAAAAATTCCCTTATAAAGAAGGAGATAGATAAGAATGTTCCTAATGCAGGGTGCTAAGTCAGTTTTTTTACCCTTTTTTGGGTTATTTGGGCTATGAATGGCAGGGCGGGACAATATTCAAATTTGAATTTTTGTCCAACTTTTTTCTATATGCAAAACCCTTCCAAGAAGACAGCTAAGATGTACTTCATAAATCCATGTAACATCATGCTTAATTATAAGGTGTTGTGGTGGCAATTAAATGACATGAGTATTCAGATTGGAAAGATTTTTGAAGTACATGATATTTATTTAAAAGTTTTCATTTTAGATTTCTCCAGAATTCATCCTTGACTTTAATTATTTCTTGTCACATCTTATTTGGGAGATAGGACCTTTCGCATGAAATTTATGATGTATTTGAGATGGTCATGAATGGATACAATAATTACCATTATTATAGGCCTTATTAGCCTTTAATTTAGTATTTTGAGTTTGTCTTTGTTTTAATCACATGAAGCAACCCTAGATCTACAAAAAAAATTCCCAACCCTTGGGTCGTGGCTCTGTAATTGTTAGTATGATATATTTTAATATGGGAGGGGACCGGTTTCGAGTGGAACATGATAAATATGACATTTACAAGAATAACCCTATTTTCTTTCACATATTAAAGCAAGGGGGAATTACTTCTTTCATTGAATATATGATTGGTTATGACAAGAGCCTCTCACACCAATTCATTTCCTCTTGGGCGGAGTGGAGGATCACTATGGGTGAAATTTTATTTGAAGTAAATGACTATGTCATCGGTTAAGCCACGAGTCTTCCCACTAATGGTCATAAGTGGAAGAGAAAAATCTATGTTGCAGATGAGGCCAACCTTAACCAGTTCTTTCATGGCAAAGAGCAATCAGTGAAGCTTCGCAGTGGATATGATAGAGAGAAATTACCACCTCTAGGGGACCAAGTGTGTTTTGTTATCATGAATTATTTTACATTAGAGGTAATATTTGGGGTTTAATAATAGTTACTACTACCACATGCCCTTCCTTAATCACTTTCAAAATGATGATTTGATTCCTATTCCTTTCTTTATGTTACAATCACTAGAATTCATTGTTAAAGATGTTCTTGACTCTAAGAAGCAAGGGAAGAAATATACCATCTTAAACCAAGGGATCATACTAAGGATTTACCATTTTGACCTTTCTCTATGTCTGCCCCATGCTATTACTCTTCAGGAGGTCCTGCCTTCCCTGACCCCACCTTCGTCCAACCTCATGGACGCCCTGAGTCCCAGTGAAAAGACGTATATCAAGAAACCTAAAACTCTACAGAATTCCCCTGCCAATTCTCCAAATTATGAGTACTAGGTGAAACCCTGTGAAAAGAAAAAGGTTTGACCCACCCACCCAATTGAAGACTAAGGCTATAAAAAAGGCAAAATTCAATATTCAACACATTGATTCTGATGTGGAAATAACTGAAGAAACTAGTATACCCCATCGCTCCACCAGGTTCTTTGTCAATCCCCAGGGGAAGGGTAAGAGTCCAAAAGAAGACTTCATGGAGGAGGGTGAAACTAGTGACTCCAAAATTCATGAGATGAACATTCCTAGAAAGGAAACCCAATCGACCAAAAGTAGCTCATCCCATGGCTCGGAGAGCCTAAAAATTGATCTTTGAACCTCACACAGAAAACCAAGTTGGGTAGTAAATCTAACTCCCCAGTTGATGCCACCTCCCCTACTGAAACTAAGGGCATAGTTATTACTAGTGGAAAGTCCACTATGGGTAGTGAGTGCAACAACTATGGGGTTGTGGAGAGGGAAATGAGCATTTTATCAGAAATGACATCAAAAGTTTGGAAAACACGTTCCTGGAGCTGTCAAAATTTACTCTAAAGGTGATACATTCTTCAACTACTATGCTTATTTTAATGCAGGAGGAAAGGACTAAAGAAAAGGACTTGAAGGAAAATGACTACAAGGATCTCTTTAAGTTCCTCACGGATGACTGGGGTCGGTTGATGTTGTCAAAGTCCAATGTGTAGAAGACGACATATCTCTCTAGCCTATTATAAAATATAAAATGGAAGTCACCAATATGTAAAGGATAAAATAATGTAAAGGATTGTAAAGGGTAAATATGGGGGTTGATGATTGATATGTTTAAGAAAGATAAGATGTTCCTTTAACCTCAAATACACAAATGAAGGATCCAAATTGATTAACCCCAAAGGAAGGATCAATGCATAAATGAATCAATCGATTGGAAATGAGAATAAACAGGAAGACCTTAGATTCATTTTTATAGAAGAGAATGTGTCGGTTTGCCTTTCCTGGCCTTATTCTCCTTGATTACTAATAAGCAGTAAAAATTATTTACCAACACTCAGTAAATATGCAGAGTATACCGATAAATCCAGAAATGCATATGTGAAATGTAAAACAGTAAAGTAATAAATCATACACACATAACACATGGATTTTAATGTGTAAACCCAGTTAAGGGAAAAAACCACTGGGACCGGTACCCTAAATTTTCACTCTTCTGAAGTGAGCCCTGTTAGGAGCCAACTCTGTTAAAGGTTACAAACACACTGTTAGGTGTGACCTTGTTACAGGATTTTATACATAGAGGTTGTCGCTTAGTATCGGGAAACTCTATTTTATACCATCCTTGAATCAACCTCCTTCTTAGACTGTCAATAGGCTTTAGGAAAATCTAGTGCTACTTTCATGAATCAACCTTTTTGGCACTCCTTGGGATGTACCTCAATATATAGAAGAATGTTAAGTCCTGCTCTGTTAAGAGACTTGATGCTTCAATGGTTAAACTAAAACACAATGACTTGTTTCTAATGCAACTTGAATTTCAGATTTTCAGATCTATTTAAGTACATTACCGCTCTGATCAATGTATCAATTCAATTCTTTATGGTCCACACTTTCTACTCTGTGATGTTGTGCTTAACTATTTGTCGGTGTCTGCAGAATTCTTTAGCTCTCCTTCAGCTTGATTGATCAGGACTGTATGAAGTTATCCTTCATCAATTTCTCTTCAACATCCTCTTTATATTCACTCCCCCTTGTGTGATTATTTGATTACATAAATGAATTAAGCTTGTCTCTTATATAGACATTATATTCACCATTTCTTGATTCTTGATTCTTGGCATGAAAAACAATCCAGCCAATCTGATTTAAAGCATAACTCCTGATTTATCTTGTAGTTATCTTCTTTCCAACTATACAAATCTTCTTTAAATCAATCACTTAAATTTGGTAAGATAAAATAATGAAAATAACTAGTTAATTCTATCTTTAGCTCTTGCCAGCTAGATATTTTGTTATTTTTTGAACTCTCTATTATGTCGATCAACTTTGCAGTTAGTTGTCGATGACAATTGCCAGTTCCATCGGTGTGACTCCAGTCAGCTTCGGGATCTCCGTCCGTCGGGCATCATTGGATTTTACTCGTCGAGCAATTTTGTTTTCAACTCATCGGGCATCTTGTGATTTTGCTTCGTTGGGTAACACTGTCTTCTTCTCTTTGGGTATCACTATGACTTTGGTTATTTTCCTTTACCGATGGTGTGCACTCCATCGGTGTTTATCTGTCACTTAGTGAATACTTGACTTTTATGCATTGTTGAAAGCATAATCTTTGTTCCATTGATTCTCTGAAGTCTTTGGCATTATATACATGACCATACAAATGATATCAAGTTGACATCAATGACAATACAAACCATTAATTGATTTAATACCTTGCATTATCTTCAACTTAACATTATCAAACATTTAATCAGTTACATGTCATCAAGAAAATCTAGCAACAATTCCAACTACTAATGCAATATGAAAGGTATGAAAGGTAATAGAAATTTTTCCCTCTCTTCTCATGACATCTTTGGGAATTGAATTTGATGTGGAAGGGATACTTGCATCTTGGTTTGATGGAACCTGGTTGTCAGTATTGATTTGGACAACATTGCAATATTGGAATGGGTTTGATCTCCTTCTATAATTATTTTTTCCCCCTGGTGTGGGAACTTGATGCACTGATGATATGTGGAGGGTATAGCTTGCATCTCATGTATTCATGGTCTCCCTAGTAACATGTTGTATCCCAATTCTAGGTCAAGTATCTTGAAGGGAGTGTTCTTGACAACTAGACCTATCCAAAATGGTAGAATGATAATACCTTTGGAAAATCTCTCTTCTTCATCATAGGCTCTAATGTTGATCCTTCTTGTGACATAAATACTAGATTTAGAGTAGCCTAAGTGCTTGATTACCTTTAGATTACAAATGTTTAATCCAGCCCCACCATCAACCAGGACTCTATAGATTGAATGTTTATGAATCTAGATGAGAAAGTGCATCGGATCATTATGCAAGGGTTTATGTGGCGGCACATCATGGTCTGTGAAGGTTTCATGCTTGGTTGCTACTATATGGTTTACCATTGTTTGGAAGCTCTCATGGGTTATGTCCCTTGGATAGCTTCTTTTTGAAGTGATTAGTCTAGTGCCTTCTTATGCTACAGAGATATGCACAAAAGGTCAAACATGGATATTTGGGCAGGCGTACGCTTTAGCTAATCCACTAGGCTTGTCTATGGATCTAAGGTTGTAGGAGGGTTGAATGGTGTAGTAGATGAGGAAGGCATTCCTTGAAAGACAACTTTTGTACGATGGAATATTAAAAACTTTAATTGAAATGAATTGAAGAAAAGTACTAACCTCAAAATGCTACAGATCTGTAGAATGTTGTTTTTGGGTGTCTGCACTGAGTTTCTGGAAAATCTGTGACCGGATCTGGAACATAAATGCAGAGATGAAGAAAACCCAGAAATATTTTTTTGATCTAGCTCATTTATGATTTTGACCCAAAAGTGAATGTCACCTTTTACCCAAAATTTCTGATTCTTACCCAAAATTTCTGATTCTGATCCTGAAAAAAATGTTGATTCTGACCTAGAAATGAATGTCACCTTTGACCTAGAATTTCTAATTCTGACCTAGAATCTCTGATTCTGACCCAGAATAGAATGTCTATTCTGACCCAAAATCTATGACAAAAAATTTGTTTTCGAATCCTGATAGTTTGCCAAAAAGGGTAATCGAATCTGCACTCCAATAATTGTGATGTTCGATACTAGGTGTAATTATCAATTGATTTGAAAGCATATGAGGTAAATCAATATCACGATCAACGGTCTCATATTCATCACTAAGATCAATAGGATCATCAAGAGTATTCTCCTCATCAAGATTAATTAAAATAAGATCTAAGATGCGAATAGAATCATCATAATCATTCATCTTAACATCATTATGAACATTAAGTTCCTCCAACACATCAGGCATAGGTTAGTTGAAAGAAGGTAAAGAATTTTGAAGAATAGAGGCATGAGACCTAGCATTAGCCCTACGCTTCTTACGATGTTCATTAGCAGATTTGTTACGTTTCACTTTGTTTGACACATATTGAGAACTAGGAGGAATGAAAACTGGTTCCTTCATAGGTTCTATAGGATGAATTGTAGGACTCTCAGTAAGCTGAGGACCGACACTGGGAGGTTGAGTAATAGAGTTAGTAGTCGAAGCATGCTTAACTCGACAATCTTGCGATTTTTATAGGCTTGATATGAACGAAAAAGGTTATCGGGGTGAGGAGGACATGAATTAGGTAATGAAGGCCAAAAGAAATCAAGAGTAGCACAATCTCTAGGCCTAGAAGGTTGATACAAACTATGATTAATTGTTTTCACTTCTCCATTATGAATGAAATTAATACACTTATGAATAGGAAAAGCAATAGCATGCATGGCAGTTAACCAAGGCAAACCAAATTTGACTTCAAATTGATCAGAAGTGGGAACGATAATGAAGGTAGTATCTACAACTTTACCATGAAGTACAACAGGCAAGTTAATAGAACCAAGTGAAGGATAGATAAAACCATTACAAGTTTGGATCCATGCATCTAATGTATCATAACAATCACGTTGTAGGTTTTCATAAAAATGTTTTCCTCAGTAATGACATTTATTAAAGATGTGGGATCAACAAGACAACCATGTGTAGGTATCTTAGCAATCCTAGCATAAATATAAAGGGGACCATCAGGAGCCTTAATAGTCTCATAATCATTAAAGTTAATTGAGAGTTCCCTAGGTCGTTTATCCTTAATTTGTTTCTGAGCTTTAGGTGGAACTTGAAGTTTAAGTGGAGGCAAAGGATCTTGAACAGTAGGTTGAGATGAAATAGTGCACTCCACATGATTAACAATGTGATTGAGATCATCCATCTTTGAATCGTAAACAATATCCACAGAAGATGGTTGAGCGATAGTATTAGTATCATGTGTAGGTAAAGGATTTGTATAGATTTTAAGGTTTTGATTAGGAGGAGAGACAGATTTGTTCCCATTACCATCAAAATTATCAATAGATAAAGCATTAGAATTGATTAAGTCTTAAACCTTATGCTTTAGAGAATAAGATTTTTCAGTATCATGGTAATTCTATCGATGGTATTGAAAAAAAGCTTTAGGATCAAATAATTTTGATGCCGTCATGGTAGGGAGAAGAGGTTGAATAGGAGGCAAGGTAATCATATTAGCATTTAACAACCTACTCATAATAGAATGTAAATATTTAGAGAGAGGAGTAAACGTATGATTCATACGAAAAGCAGTGGATGCAGCAGTGACATTGTTAGATGCAACAACAGCTTGATCAGCAACTACATTCATCTTTTTATTGATCTTGAAATAGTTCACTAGTAAATTTTAGCCCTATTTTTTATGACTATTTTTCAAAATTTAGACACCAATTGGTCTACAAATCGACCACTACTGTCGTCAATCTTTTTTCGTCAATATTACGTCACACTAAACCGTCGTCGGTATTTCGACACAAGAAGGGTTGATTTATCGATGGAAGATGCATCTAAATGTTGACAAAATCTGCTCAATTAAGGCGTCAGGAGTATAGCATCGGCATCAATATGCTAAGTGTCGTGTGTCCAAATGGCAATGAACAATGGTTGAACATGATGTTGATTGTATAGCATCGGCATCGATATGCTAAGTGTCATGTGTCGAAATGGCTATGAACAATGGATGATCATGTCGTCAATTGTATAGCATTGGCGCCGATATGCTAAGTGTCACGTGTCAAAATAGCGACGAAAAATGGTTGATCATGTCATTAATTGTATAGCATCGACGTCGATATGCTAAGCGTCGTCATGTGTCAAAATGGCAATGAACAATGTTTGATCATGTCATCGATTGTATAGTATCGGTGTCAATATTCTAAGCGTCGTGTGTCAAAATGGTGATGAACAATGTTTGATCATGTCATCGATTGTATAGCATCAGCATTGATATGCTAAGTGTCATGTGTCAAAATTTTGACAGCCTGTGCCATTTTTTTAAAAAAAAATTAATATATTGTCGTATAAAATATGTATAAATATATATATAATATGTATAAAATATGTATGAGACTCTTGTTGTCAGGATTAGTATTTTCCTTAATTCAATTATAGTTTACAGCATAGTACAAGAAAACCAAATGCCCAGACCATTAAGGTGGTCAGAGACAGATTGCACAATATCATCTAGTATACATCATGGTACAAAAAATTAAAGACCCAACCTTTTGGGTGGATGTAGATAAGTTCCACGTTGTCGAGCACCAGGCATGGCTATTTGATGGCTTTCTTTAGCACACTTTTCTTTCTCCCTCTCTTTCCATTCATTCTCTAACTCAATCTATTTTTTCGTCAGTTCTTCCATTTCCT
>MU224884.1:3141463-3153630 GCA_018584345.1 Thuja plicata
TGAAATAAACATATGTTGAATATCAATATCAGGAACAGGATAAGAAATCTGAGCATACAAATGCTTAAATCTACCAATAAAATCAGTCAATTTTTCCCTAGTGTTTTGTTTACAATGCATTAAATCAATTAAGGAAACTTGCAGACCAATGTTATTTTGAAATTGTTGGATGAAGGTATTAGCTAGTTTAGGAAAAGAATCAATAGAATAAGGAGGTAAATAAAAAAACCATTGCAAGGTCTTATCACAAAAATTTCTAGCAAACAACTTAGCTAAAATCCTATGGTCATGAGCATAATCACCACAAAGGATTTGAAATATTTTAACCTGAGTAACAGGATCTCCCTTACCATTGTAATTCTCGAGATGAGGCATATCGGCTTGCTGAGGGACAGTAGCACGAATAATTTCTAAGGATAAAGGAATATCCATGTCACATGTAGGAATGCTAAACTTGGATTGGGTTAAAGATGCAAGTTTTTGTTGTAAAGATGACACAGTTTGATTCAAACTAATGATTGTGGAATCATTAGAAGAAATAGGTGGCATAGAAACATTAGGAACACTAGGAAAAGTGTAGGAAGTGACAGGAATGGAAGACACAACCGGTGGAACACTTGGAACCATAGTTGGAAGAAGATTGGAATAAGTAAAAGGAACACTATGGTAAGAAGATTGTAAGGTAGGTAGAGACACCGGTGGAACACTCACAGGAATAGATGAAATTGGAAGAGATGTAGTCATTAAAGGAGGAGTGTAAGTAGGAATTCTAGGTAAAGGAACAAAAGAAGGTTCCACACTAGTGACAGGAGGAGTGAATCCTAGATCTTGAGCCTCTTGAGCTAAAGGTTTAACATTCAAATGCACAAGATGAGTGATACCACGCAAGAGATTAACACCTTGATCACTATCATGAAGGACTTTCTTAAGAGCCTCTATAGCTTGGATGGAATCTTGATTATGGTTTTCTTGAATAAGCCAATTTCCCATTTTATCAAGTTCTGTTGAAATTTTATGGACTTGTTAAAGAGGAAATCTTAAAGCATCATCCTCATCATGAGATGATTGAGAAGAGCTATGCTCCATAGAAGGATTGGAATCATGGGTGGTCAAATTGTCATCCAGGATCCTAAGGAAAGGAGAGGAAGACTTAGGATCAAAGGAACCCATAACTCTACAATTTCTTCTAACAGGATACTATAACTAGGACTAGAAGTAGTAAAGCTCATACACCAATGCAATTCAAATAAACTATTTTAGGAAACACAAGATTTTGATTTTTTAATATTTGAAATGTAAATGCAAGAAAATAAAAGAAAGCTAATCTAATATGCATGCAAGATCTAACATAAAAATGTAAATCTAACACCAGAAAGAAAGAGTTGTCTATCGCGGGTTAAGCAAAATGTAAAATATAAAATGGAAGTCACCAAAATGTAAAGGATAAAATATTGTAATGGATTGTAAAGGGTAAATATGGGGGTTCATGGATTGTTATGTGTAATAAAGATAAGATGTTCCTTTTAACCTCAAATACACAAAGGAAGGATCCAAATTGATTAACCTCAAAGGAAGGATCAATGCATAAATGAATCAATCGATTGGAAATGAGAATAAAGAGGAAGACCTTAGATTCTGTTTTATAGAAGAGAATGTTTGATAGATTTAGGAAGATTAAAAACTTTAATTGAAATGAACTGAAGAAAAGTACTAACCTCAAAATACTACAAATCTTAAGAATGTTGTTTTTAGGTGTCTACACTAAGTTTCTGGAAAATCTGCAACCGGATCTGGAGCAGAAATGCAGAGACGAAGAAAACCTAGAAATATTTTTCCAATCTGGCTCAGTTCCGATTTTGACCCAAAAGTGAATGTCACCTTTGATCCAAAAATTTTTATTCCAACCCTGAATTTCCAATTCTAACCCTAAACAAAATATCGATTCTACCCAAAAATGAATGTCACCTTTGACCCAGAATTTCCAATTCTGACCCAAAACAGAATGTTGATTATGACCCAAAATCTCTAACAAACAATATGTTTCTGAATCCTGATAGTTTTCCGAAAAGGGTATCCAAATCTGCACCCCAATTCATTGTTCCAAACCTGTTCCTTCAAAAAAAATGGTTCATTTGTTGGGGTGGAGGGATTTTTCTTGGTCAAACCCCGGTTTTGGAATTAACCTCAAAGAATAATTGAAATTGCATAAGTAAAACAAAGTAAATGAACAAATTCACCTTCCTTGTAAAGAAACCCTTGTGGTAGATTCAAATCTGTGGATCCACAAGTATGTATGCACCAAATGGATGTAGAATGTATAATGTCTAATGTAGGATGTCTCAAATCAATTGCTTGTAGATCTTCAACACCAATCTTGAATGGATCTTGGAATAGGTAGAGGCTTGGAGGAATGTGGATAGAGAAATCTTCAACAAGAGGGCTCCATAGAGCTTGAATCCTTCAATGGATACCAATGGATCTCCTTGATGAATTGAGTGCTTGAAAGTGCTTGAATGCTTGGATGCTTGAGAGTAGATGAATGCTTCAATAGATATTTATCTTACTTCAAATCTTTCTTCTTCACACTTAGATTTCACTTCTCAAGTCTTAGATGGTTAATGATTTATAGTTAAAGAAAATGAGAGGAGAAGGCTTTCTTATTTATGAATAAAGGGCACAATCTTCTAGAGATGCCTACATAGGAGAATTAAATTCCAATTAGACCTATATCCTTAGAAGTGGACCTATATTAAATATAATTTAAGATTCGTTGTTGTGAAGACCGAAACAACCGACCGGAAGTGAGAATTAAACCTTTATGAAGCCCAACATCCGGAAACCCTGAAATCATGAAACCTGGACCTTGGGTTAGAATCGAGGTCAATTCTGACCTAGGTCAAGGTCAAGGTCGACCTTGACCCAAAAAGGTCAATTTTGACCCTGAGGTCAAAAGTCTCAGTTTGCAGTCTAGGATGCCAGAAACATGCTAGAGAAAAGTGGGAAATGGGACAGAACAGGGGAGAAAGCCAGATTAGAGTTAGAGACCCATTCAAGATGCTTTGCATGACCCCAAACCACTTACTAAGAAGGCTAAACCAGTCTATAATGGAAGTTATTCCATTTTCCGACTATACACCTATGTTCATTTTTGATAGTTTGCTAGTTTTGGCTTTGGCAGCCTTAGTCTCTTTTGGTGTCTTTGTATGATAGACTTAATGTTTCTTTTTAATAGCTTCTAGTATATCCTTGCGGGGGCAGATAAAAAATACTTTTTATAACTGAATTATTAGTTTTAAGGCTTTTATGGTGTCTGTTGCGTTGGTGTTTAAAATTGTTACACTGTAAAAGAAACCAGAATACCCTGAGACTAATATTAGGAATGGTTAATTCCAAGTATGAGAGCTCTACAAGGTAACTAGAGTAACTATAGGACAAGACTATCCTCTACTCTTTTGGCTCTAAAAAACCAAGGTGGGTGCACCTAATCTAGATTGATATTTAACTCTTTTCAACTCCTTAGAACTTCTAGATTTTAACAACAGATAAATGGAAAGAAAGTATGAAATGATAACCACTCATTCAGTGACTATTCTCTAGCATGCAGGACCAAAACCAACAAACACAAAACTTAAAGGGACTCGAATGTTTTTGATGTTTTTGATAGGGCAGAGTATAGCCAAGTGTCTTCAAATATGTATCAAAATAGAAAATACTGATTACTGATCAGTGCTTTATCCATTGGACAATGTTTTTAGTTCAAATACAAGACAAAGGAACTAACTATTGTCAAGGATTCAAAACCATAAATACAGATAAATCAAACCAAACACTTCTTATAATGTCCTTTTGTAGACAAGCCCAAAGAGTATATGTCTTATCCAATGCAACTTTTAATTTGATCCTTGATCAAAACTATGGACTAAAACACACACACACACACACACACACACACACACACACACACACACACACACACACACATATATATATATATATATATATATATAATTTTTATGCAGTGAACCAGAAGATTCAAAACTCAAAAGGCAAGAACTAAGGAGAGACTTAAATTTGAAATACTGTATTAAGTACAGAGAATCAAGCTTCAATTCCAAAGTGCTTCAAATTACATACCACCTCAATAAATGCAAAAGGTCTGCAACTTTCTTATTCTTATGATAATACTCTCTAGATATACATCTTCTATACTCACTGGAAATAGTAAGTAGCTTAATGCATGTATTACTTGCCCCAAAATTTTCTAGCTACCCCTACTAAATGATCTTGGAAGTCCTTTTACAAGCCAAGGACTAGAACAAGCTTCAGATCATTTAGTGTTAGGGATAAAAACCTAATCTAATACTTGACAGAGATAAATAATGTATTTCAATAATAAATAATTTTTTTATCAACAAGTTGGGCTCAATCTTAAATTCTTCCTGTGTAATCTGATTTGATTCAACCACCATCCAACCTTGGAGAACAAACCTTGTAGAAGGAATAAGAATGGAATGTCTTGTCTGCATTTAATACCCTGATAAAGTCTTGGATCTTTAGATCTACAAAATATCAAAAATCTCAGTTGTTCAAGAATAAAATCTGATTTCAGCCTCTACAATTCTGGAAAAGACTAGTCATTAATGGGAAAGAGAAGAGACATGAATAAAAACTGATTAATAAACTATCCAAGGCCTAAAAATAACATTCTCTGTTCAAGTGCATTTAAAGCCGCCCAACATTCATTCTCTCAGCATCCAATAGGTGTACAATAAAAACCACAAAGATCAAATTATGTTAATTAATGCTTTGTAATAAGACATGATCCACCACTTAAAAGCCCTAAGATAAAGATTTAAAATTTTGAAAAGTGGTTAAAACGGTCACAGGCGGCACGGGATTTGGTATCAAAGATCAAGATCAAGACATTTCTCTCTTTTAAAACTCAGTCGTAGATCTCTTTTTAGGTTACTTGGGCTTTCCAACAATCATCTTGGGCAGGTGGCAGCTTGGCGCAATGCCTTAATGGCTAGATCTTGAGCATCTTTTCTTTGAGCCTTTACGCCTCCCGTACGATCAAACTGAACTTGTCTGATCTTTACTTCATCTCTGACTTCAACCCTTAACCTGCCTTGAACTAGCCTTGAACTTTGGTTAGCAGATTTCCTCTTATCTCCAAGTTGCCAGATGATTTCACTAACTCTAGTCAAATCCATAGATCACGCGCAAGCCATAGATTCTAATTTCATTGAACATCCATGATCTCACTTCAGAAAACTCAACTTGACTTTGATCTTGACCCAAGTTCATCTGGAGATTCAGAAACTAAAGAACTCTCCAAGTCGCTGAATACTTTTTGAGACTCATGGTTTATTCTGAGACTTAGCACAAACCCTTGATTTTGATCTTGATTTACGGCTCAGATCCTTCCTTGAAAAACATGACTTTTCCTTGACCTAACCATGCTTGAACCTAGGTCCATTTGGAGATCACGCAAAAACTAAGTCTCTAGATCATTGAATACTCTTCTTGACTTGAGTTAAATTTAGAGATTACACGCCAGTCACTAGATCAAATTAGCATTGACAGTCTACGCTTGATCGTTGAATCCTTTTGTACTTGCTCAAATCGTCTGGAGATTACACAAAAACCCAAGTGATCATGATCTTGATCTATGGCTTGCCCTAAATCTCTAGATGTTCATGCACTTGACCATTTCTTTATGAGATCACACGCTAGCCTTAAGATCAAAATTACATGGATGGTTCAGATTTAATCTTGGATAATCCATCTTGGCTTAACTTGACCCAGGCTCTTATTTGGAGATTGTGCGACTAAAGGAAAAAACATAACCTTGGCAAGTTAACTTTAACTTGAGTCAAATCTCGGCAAAGACACATCACTGAATAACTCAACTTGATCTAGAAAACCATGGGTTCATTATGAGATTGCGTGACTGAAGAGATTTCCAAGAAACAAGATACTTTCCTTAACTCAGGTCACATCATGAGATCATGTGCAAGCCCTTCGATCAAATCTCTATCAACAATTTGCTCTTAATCTCTGCCTATTTCATTACGATGTCACACACTAGCCACAAGATCTTGCCTTGAATCAACAGTTTGTGCTTGATCGCTCAATCATTTTGTACTTAATAGCTGGAGATTTCACACAAATGCTTGATCTTAACATACATCAATGATCAGCGTTGAATCTCAAAGTAAACTTGACTTGACTTGAGCTTTACCTTAGGTTTATCTTGAGATTACGAGATAACTGAGTCTCAAAGTCTCTGAATCATTTCTTAACCTCAAAGTCTATACAGAGATCTAGCGCAAACCTATGATCATATTAGAATGGAAACTCAATCAACGGCCCTCACTGAATCTCCCAATGTTTGAGCTGACCTCATCTTTATCTAGCGATCACACGCCAACCGCACATCTCTATCCAGATCGACAGCCTGTGTTGAATCTCTGAATCTTTCTATACTTGCTCATTTCCTTTCGAGATCACGTGCTAGTCCTAGATCCTGATCTGTATCAATGACCGTCATTTAATCTCGAGACATTTTACTTAACCCTGAGTCTTTCTGGAGATCTCGCGACCAAAGAGAAAAATTAACCTTGCCTTGACCACAGGTTTATCTTGAGATCACGAGATAAAGGAAATCTCCAAGTCGCTGAAAAGAACTTGAACCCTTGAGTTTATCACGAGATTACACGCCAGTCGTTCTATGAGATTACAGACAAAACAAAATCTATAGCCCTCGGTAATCCCTGAATGACATCCTAAACTTGAAATCAATCTAGCGACTTAGCGCTAGCTGCCCGATTAGAAAAAGATCTACGGTGCGCGTGCAATCTCAAGAAGAATAGAGCATATTCGATCTCATTGCGAGATTCAACGGTAAAGACAAGGCTAATAAGCACATGACTTAAAAGGATTTTAAGTGGCTCGAAAAGGTAATGACAAAATATAATATGTCTAGGAAATAATTTAGGGCTTCTTGCAACCAACGGCTAGAAATTTGAAAATAGGGTTTAAGACTTTGCAAGACATAGCAGGATTTTCATCAATTAAAGTATACTTTCTCACAGAGACTTAGGGATTCAGACCATAGATCTTCTAGTGTTACTTCTTGATAAATTTTCTCCATGGTATATTTGTAGGGGATTCAATGCCTTAGTTGTGTGGTTATAGAACAAGTTTCTCATTTTTTTAGTAGGATTATCATGCCATACCATGTTCTTGTAAAAATTATTTTATATTTTTCTATGAAGGTCATTTTATGCATGTGATCAAATGTTTCATTCATCGTGTTGTTCATGTGTTCCCTATGGTATATCTTGATGGTGTAGTAGTGGCACTTATTGTTGCAACAACCCATGCCATCCTTTATTTTAATGAAGGTGTTATGTCTATGAAAATGGTTTTATTTATTTATAGTAAAATTTTCTCTCTCAAAGGCTACCATATAGCTTGTTTTGTTACAAGGGTATGATAGTCGATAATATGCCTAATCTTTCATGTAGTGACCATGAGTGTTGAAGTGGTCACAAGTGTCTTTTTAGCATGTTCATGTAGTTGGTATGCTAATGAAAATTTGTATGTTGCAACAAATATTTATTTATTTGGTTCCCTTACGTTATTTAATTGTTGTGCATGTGTGCCCTAATTAACTCACTACCTTTTACTTGATGACCCTACATCTACATGTTTGACAAGTTGTTGACTAAAAACCTTAGTTTTAACCTACCATACCATTAGTGTTCATTCCTACCTACCCTACAATATCCTATTCTTCTAAAGTTACATTTTAAAATATAAAGTTTATGGCAAGGATTTGTTCAAACATTTTATCTTAATCCATATTCATACTCATATTGGGATTTTATTATTCAAACTATTCTTCCTCAACCTAATCTTGTATTTATTATTGAATTTGATTGGTGTGTAAATCTATGGTAATTCATCATGGAATAAAATATTATATCTCCATAATGTTGGGTTTCCTTTCCTTTGTAGTTATGTCGGCTTATGTTGGGCATGTACATAAGGTGTATGTTGCCACTGTGTGATCGTAGGTAGATATTTCTTCTTCAAGTGCATGAATTTTTTTATAGAACATTATATGTGCCTAATTTTTTCCATGACGATGATTTGAGAATTTTTTTTTCTCATTCTCTCATTGATCATTGAATTGTCATATAAGGGATATATGTGCATACTTGTTTGTTGTGTGATGAATCAATTTCATTGAGCCAATTTCTTCAACATATAACTTCTCAAGGTTGTTTTAGCTGGGTATCAATTGATGCACTTCTAGTTTGTAAAGGGATGAGATACATTGTGAAAATTGTAGCTTTAGAATATTCAATGAGCATAATGCATGTAAATGGATGTCTCCAACAAAGATTATAATTATTTGCGTTTGTGCTCAAACCTAGCTATGGGTACTTCCTTGCCACATTTGTTGGTATGAATGTAATATAAGTTAGATTAATATGTGATAGCTTCTAAAATATTGCAAGTTCTCTGTAACATTCTTTGTCTATTTCATGTCGATTTTAGAGCATTATTATGGATTATTAAGCATGACCATTTGCATAAAGTGTTACCTATGATATGTACGCATGTATATACATCAAGTTCCATTTATGCTTTGCAAGTGTGCCCCCTTCTTTCTTGAAAGTTACAACTTTGTTGCCTAATCAAGTAGGCATTAACAATTGGTGATATACCAAACATATTTTACTTAATCATTCATCTATCTTTATTAGTTTAGGACAGATTATAATCGTACATGCTAGCACAGTTTGGTGATATAACTCAGGGGACATATCAAGTAACTAGAAACTACTCATATTATTAGATAATTATGCCATGCATGCCTACAACTTACAATTGTATATCACTTAGTGAGAATATTTGACCACACTTTAGTTGCGTATGCAAGTGTTCAATTATGAACTTAATAAGAAACCTTACAGTAGCTAGTTAGTTTTTGTTCTAGTGATAAATATTTAGATATACTTACTATCGATTTAATCATATTGCATCATAATAAATGTCCTATAAAAGATACCTTTAACAAATACCCTCCTAGATTTAGGTGAGCCTGCTAACTCATGGTCATTATTCATATTGCAATCTAATCATGAGTCGTACTCATCACCTATGATGACAATCCTTGGTCTTATCTGTGTCTATCAAGATTTAGGATTGATGCAATCACTTGTCTTGGAGCCTATGCTACTTGGTATCCGAAAACATTATCGTGACACTTTATCGTTTCTCACAATTACTCTCCAAACAAGTGCTCCCTAACCATATGACGCGACACATAGCTGAAAGTAGAAAACCAAAAGCCTTGATCCTTTGAAGACAAAGAATGCCCACAAGAACGAACCTCAAATATATATCCTATGGAACGAGTTTGTAGTTTACATTTTCTAGACCCTTAGCATTTCAAGAGATAGAAATCAATGAAAATGAAGGTCTCTGAAACATTTCCTCCAAGTCCTAACCCTTTTAAAGTGAAAATTTGTTCTACATGACAAATTAGCTCTGGTTGTTTGGAGACAACTCACCAAATAGTAAATGCAAATTTTTAGGGACAAGTTTCCCTTCTTTCATCTCTCGAGGAGGGCTTCGAGATTGCTTCAGGGTATTTACCATCGTGTAAAGGTTTGAACCAGCAAATCTACAACGGGTAAATCAGTCATATAGAGAGACGTGGAATTTTAGAATAACAAGGTTTCTTTTCCCTTTGATTAGTCATTGGAGGGAACTCATTTAAAGAAACATTAATAGTAGGAGATTTAGTTGATAGAAATACTAATCCTTATCTTTCTAGAAAGATTGTTCTTAACCAATACGTTTAAAAGAAAAGTAAGAATAGATGTCTCTTCACTGTCCCATTAAAAGCACATTTTCATGGAGGTTCGAGAAGATCTTTACAGAAGGAAAAGATAATAACGTATGACTAAATACAACAATGTAATGTAAATTATCGCTTTGTTTTTAAACATTATTATGTAGAAGCAATAAACTAGAAAATTGATTCCTAATCAGAAATTTGAAATGGTATAAAACATAAGTTTAGCTCTCAAGTTAGGCATAAATGGATATCCCAAGATAAAAATCAGATCAGAAACTTGTTTCACTTTATTTAAAATACCCAATTATCCTCATTGATTAAAATCTTGTTATATATTAATTGCAGTCATGTGTTGTCATAATACATAACTTCTTCTCACGTTATTAGCCGATAGGCTTTACCTGTGAGTTTACTAGCGTATCCAATACCTGTCTCACGCTAAAAACTACCATAAGTCCGGTTTTCAAATGCAGAAATGGTTTTCGGTGGGTTTTATCTTGCCCTTTGGGGATTTTCCATAAGTTGCAATGATTCAATTTCAAACGTAACATAACTGAATGAAGAGTAAATGAAAATAGATTTGATGTTCCAGTAGTTTGCATCTACACTTCCAATGGAGGATTTAATTGAGTGCACTGGAGGCACACAATTCTCTGCATTGTCATCATAGTTTTGTGTTTACATTGCCTGGGAGAATTTTATTTCTCACCTACATCCAAACTTTCTAAAAATGACCGCCTATAAAATATGGGAACACAACATCCTGTTTCAGTTAGTCAATAGAGAACGTAGGAAACACAAAAGTTGGGGATTTCCGCTCTCGAGCTTCTTCTGGAGGTTAATATGTGTTTATTTATTTCTCTTGTGTTTTTGTGCGTTTAACTTTTCCAAGGTAGTTGCAGCTACAACATCTGCCATTTTGGGCTCTGGACTGCTCTGCGTGTAATTGTTTCTGATATATGCTAGATGGTTTTGTTTTTGTTTATATTTTTGTTAAGAAAAGCTCTGCTCCAGATTTTACAACTTTTGTATTCTGCTCTACTTTTTATCAGTGTAAAATGCCTCAAAAATAGTCTTCCGAAACTGTTCATGAAAGCTTTCAATACTTTGTAATTTATTTTATTCTTTAGAATATTATCAACTGCCAATAAAGTTGGATCATATACTGTTGCCAGAGCGGTGGAGTCTGTTTCATTTACCTTACTCTAATCTATGTTCATTTCTCTGTAGAAATACTTTCATTCACCCACTGACACTCTTCTTGTTTTCATCTCTGTCAAACGCTTCACTTGCCTTGTATATGCTCGAAACCCCCTTTTGCCCTCTTCATCCAATCCACATTACGTAATCCTACCGAAAACATAAATGGGAAAGAAAATGGAGATGGAAAAAATATAACAAATGAGTTCAAGACATGGTGAGTTTCGAGACGGCACTCTCACACGCCCCTCAGTAAGATACCTGAGTGTTAGATAGAGAAACAATAGACTGATAAACTCTATGGTCCTAAAACACAGACCCTTGGCTCCTTCACACCTGGTGTGAATGCAAAGCAATTCCTGCAATATGTCTTAGCAGTAACACAACAAACAATTTAACCAAACTATTGACATATTTGAACCAAACTAATAGGTACAATGTGCATTGATCTGAGCAAAACTGGCTGTGGCTAATTCCTATGTTGCTATTCGTTCCTTGCAGGACCTGGATCCAGGTCCGGTTTGATTCCGGTTCTGATTCTGGGTCAGTCCAAGTGTGAGTTCTGTAGGGCATGCCATTTCCTCTGCAGGTTTTAGAAATTTTAATGAGTTTAGAACCGGGTTGAAGAAAACCTTGGTTCCACAAATTGAAGAAAAATCAATAACATTTCACACTGATTCCTGTAGACACCTTGGTTCCGCAAATTGAAAGAAAATTTAAAACACTTCACATGCAAAGGAATAGTCAATTAATCATTTGACAACCCTAAAATCAACCCATTTACTATTGTTTTAATGAAGTGAACTTGGAATTTGAAAAAAACATATAATAGATATTTAGTATAAGATCAAGGTTTGGACGTAGTATGTCTATATGGAAAAAAAGAAAGAGTGATTATAAGAGTTTTACAATATAGCAATAAACTAGCAATCGCACCTTAGTGTGCAATGGGAACGCCGCAGAGTTATGGAAAGGTCATTTAAGTATTTGTCCCTTTGTTTGTCACTTCCTCTCATCCTCTCCTTATCTTTGTATCAATAGATCTCACCATCTATATATCTATGTTTCTCTCTCTATCACTCTCTAT
>MU224884.1:3157092-3175830 GCA_018584345.1 Thuja plicata
AAGTAGCGCAGTATTTGTGGGAGGTGCTCCTTGTGTGGAACAGTGACTTTCACATACAAGAAACCAAGCACCTTTAAATCGGTTTGAACCGGGAGCTGCTACATATACATTAATACAAGACCTCTTCATACGCAAATTGATTCAGTCAGGAACAAAGAATGCACTAATTCTCACTCCTGTTGACTCCCCATCCACTATACGCTTGAATGAAAATCAATGAATGGCTAAAACTGTCGAACGGCTAGATCTCTCCCAATCGTCTTGCACCATTCTAACGCTCTCAGAACCGTTGAAAAAATTGGAAGCCACAATTACACAGTTGTAGATGTCTTCCGCAATAATCTGACCTCAACAATAGTGGACGACGAGTATTTCCAGGAGTGCGCAGCTTCATATGATGTTTTTGATGATTTAAATGCTAACAATGTCTTTGATAACATCACACCACAGAACTTCAGTCTGAAAGTCCTCAAGTGTGACACGTAAAGAAACATTACATGTCAAGATTGGAATCGTCGATCTCATAAATGAGCTGCCATGGAGATGATGACAGAAAAGACAACCAACGATGCACGGTGGCAATGCAATGAATGGATAGGATGCTTTCAATGGTAGTACTTAGGTTTTTGTGAACTTTGAGCCGTCGATCGGAGTAATCAGCCTGGGCTCTTTCAAATAGAAACGCCTACGGCGTAAATATACATATATATAAACAATTAGAAAATGGAAAGGAAAAAATTATTACTATTCAATTTTTAACTTATAAAAGTTTTTTTAGGTATGTTTATAAGAAATCTCTAAATAACTGTAATTTTGTTTTACTTAGGAATTTATTTTTGATTGTTTTATAGAATTAGGTAAGGTAAAATTCAATTTAAATATGTTCAAAATTTGAGAGTTATGTGTTGTTTGATTAAACATTAAACACAAAGATTAAATTAAAAGAGTCGTGTTACTATAAAATTTTGTTACCAAAAATAAGAAACAAATAATTCAGTTATATGAATAATAATATAATTAATGTATAATATATGAAATAGTATTTTATTTAAATTAAATAATATTCACTTAAAATTAATATTAATTATAATATTATTTTATATATAAAAATAAGAATGATATTTAGAAAAAAAAATATATGGAAAAACAAGCTTATTCAGTTTTAATTCACATGAACATGTATTACATTTGTATTATAAAAAACTAATTGGTAATTGTTGCAAACAAAAAGTGAAAAACCTTAAAAAAGGAAGCAAAACCATTTAGTGATTTATTCCTGGAAACTATGAACAAATGGTTGGTGTCAAGTTGTTACTTACCTAAGATGACCCAATGGTCAATTTTGAGGGCTACATAGACCATCTAAATGCTTTAAAAGTAGAAATGTTTAGAACTTTAATACATTTGGAAAAAAAAAATTCTTACCAAAGTTATAGTTTTACCGCCCTAACTTCCACATTTGTTTTAGTTAGCAGGAATGATTCTTGACTTGGTATAAAGAATATTAATATACCAAGCATGACTTAAAAATCTAATTGTGAGGATATCAATGTAAATATTTACTCTTTAATAAGACTTTCTCTAAAAATACAAAGATATGTAATTCTTTTTGGAACTCCACTAATATATTATCTCCACACATAATTTACTCATTGATATATTGTATATTGAAGTGTTATATTTTCTTTTTTGGGGCCTTACATTGCCACTATTACCGAAAGGGAGAAGTTGGAAGTTTTTGGGCTCTTGTAATTAGCATTATCTTCCATTCCTTCCTCTTAGTTCCACCACCTACTACCATAAATGAACTTTGTACAATTCTGGTTCCACTAGCAATACAAATGCACATTGTATATTTCCAACACTTTCGCATTTATATGCTCGATTCACCCCTTTCTATTGTGTGTATTCAAATTAGACATTATATGTGTTATTGCACAATGAATTGTTTACATTTCACACCCAATCTATATTTCATTTCCTTTCAAAAACAAGATTGTATAATGCTTTGTTTTCATTGAAATAAAATCAAGTTTTATCTTATTCATACCTTCACATTTTAGTTCTCACTTTACCAATTTCTTACATTCAATATAAATGTACACTTAAGTTGTTAGTTGTTAGTTATTTTGGGATGATTTAAATGAGATGTAATATTTACTTCAGCTCGCTCAGCTGTACGCTTCCACAAATTTGTACGCCCTTGCACCAAGTTTCATGATCTAAACTTGTAATACTTATGCCTTACTCTTCTTGTGTAATAGTTAAGTCTTACTGTTGTCATGTACAATTTATCTTGTATTCATTCCAATATTTTTTAAGTCGCCTCCACAACATGGATTAATAAAATTATACATTATTGTTTTTTCATGAGCTCTCACCCTTAGATAATTGAATGTCAATTTGTTTGATAATGGTTTTTCTCTTTGCTAACAAATGACGATGGTGCCTCTCACAACATCACAACAAAATCTACTCAAATTATGTTTAATTGTGTTCTCTCACTATGTTTTATTTTTTCTTCCCCTCTGCAGGTACACACCTCCCTCAACTTAACAAGTTCTACGAAGAAAGACTTACTATTTGTTGGGTGGAGGTACGTCTTCTTGTCTTTCCACCTTATTGGTCATTGCAACTTACCTTCACCCAATACAATTTGGAGCCATAAACGCTTACAACCTTTATTTTGTTCCAAACATATTTTATACATAATGTATGGAAAATAAATTGTACTCTCTCATTACCGTTTTAAACTTTTGTTACATATGCCTTTACATTAGTAGTGGTACTCCATCCATTTCATTCTTGAATTAGAATTACATGTCATTTGTTTATGGTCTTAATTTGCATTATCCTAATTTCTACTTTCAAAAAAAAAAATTGTACCTCCATTCCACAATACTGAACACCTATTTAAATATATAGGTCAATTGCCTCTCCTTTGAGCTATGTCTCACTCTTTGAAAAAAAATGCCATAAACTTATCAACGATGACAACTTGGATTAGATAACTCCAACTGAAATAAATGTTCTAATCTTTTTCTATTATTATTTTGTACTTCATATTTTTAGATCTACACTATTAGACACCACATTATATAATTTAAAAATTCATTTATAGTTTCCACTACAAAACTTATCAGCAATTCCCTTGCACCTCCATTCGGTGCAAGTGCTAGTAATATTCATATTCAAACCTTGGTATAACATACCAAAGGTGATAAAACACACATCAAATAGAAAATGATAATAATGTTGATATATTGGTAAATCATTTGCAGTTGCAAGGATTGCAAGTGCAAGTGTCTCCACATTTTCACCCACCTACACACTTGCACCCATTCTCTCCTGCCACACTCATCTCCTCATTATACCTGCATTTTCATTCACATCATTGGAATAATCATTAGAGATTTCTTCTTTTTTCTCTTTTGTGAGAACCCAAAAGAGGAATAGGAAGAACTTACACCATATTAGAAGCAGTCATGGCTGCCAAAGTTGAGGCTTCTATAGCCTTCTCTGGGAAGGCCTTGCACCTGCAATCACATCAAAAACCACTATTCTTATTTATTCAAATGAAGGAGAAAAGAAAGAATTTCCTTGTATTCTCCTATTAAATTTATTAAAAATCAATGGTTGTGAGATAGAGATGTGTTATTACCCTCCATAGCCATTGCAGTTGCCTCCACATCTGTACTTTCCACCACAGCAAGACATCTTCACAATAACACAGAGAAGATCTGCAACAACCAAAACAAATAAATATGGTTTGGATGAATTGTGAAATACCCACTTCATGGTCTGGTATTTATAGTAAAATAGCGGGGTTGGAAAAGCAAAGAGAAGGGTGTAGACCGTTCAAATGGCATCCATCCACAATGTTTATTCCATCCCAGTTATTAAATTCAGAAAACTACTCATAAAGATTTCCTATTTGATTGGAATCAATTTTGCTTTTGGTATTTCATTTTTAACTATCAAATAATATTGAAAGTTGGAAGGCAACTCTGAATCGATTGAAAATAGGAAAATCAGAGAAGTGGGGAGGACCATCAAATTCAACCTTTGGCCAATGATAATAATGGAATCTAGTTTTGTGATCCAGCCATTATTAGGTCGATGTAAAGCTTCCAAGATTTGATATTGTTTCTAATCATTGTTCCCACCTTTCTTTTATAAAGAATTGTTCTTATTATACATGTCATAAATTTGAAGTCATATAATGAATATAAGTAAAGAATTGTGAAAAAACAATTTATATTTTAAAAAAATGGTGTGTTTTATTTTGTATTAACACATTGAGTTATATTTTATAATTCGTTTTAAAGAAATAATTATAGAAGTGAGAGATTTTGAAATATTAAAAGTTTTTTAAAAAAATTAATTATAATTATTAAAATATTATTTTAAGATTTAAAAATTAGCTTTTTTTAAAGTTAGATAAGGTTGGGGACTTCTCAAAAAAAATTTAGGTGTTGCTCATTTTTTTAGGATGATTGATAAGTGGCAGAAAAAAAAGCTTAAACTAGTGGGACAATTTCTAGCCCCCTATCTTTTCTACCTATTTAAATTTGTAGTCTTGAAAGGCAGAGTTGTTATTTTTTTCAAAAATATCTCAATTAATCTTATAGCAAATTTTTAATCCTCAAGCTCTTCCATAATACTCCAACCTAAATATATATTATAAATACTAAATAAAATTGTATTAGGATCCTCATTCTTGAAAATAAAACTTGAAAACACATTAGGCGAATAAAAATCTTCAAATAAAAAATAAATTTAATATCCAAAACACTAGAACTATTCAATACAATCTTCTTTTAATCAAACCATCTCTTCAAGTGGTTTCACAGGTGGAAGATATTGCTAAGGAAGCCAATGTTATTTTGAATGAGTAGATCACTGATTCTATTATTGATTGTTTTGATACTTCTTTGACATGGTTAGCATGCAAGGGTGAAATTCCTAAGACCAAAAATCCTTATGAGATGCTATCTCCAGATGTAGATTTATCTCTACAAGAGGTTCCCATTGCATTTTCACCTTCTCTGGATGGTATTATTAATAAGAATGTTCAATCTTCATCTTGTTTCATCTTCCAATCTCCTTCCTCAAAATTGTCCCCTTCTTCATCTGCTAAACAAAGAGGGAGACCTTCAAGTGTACCTAAACTTGGGGATGAGATTAATGCTGGGATTCAAAAAACATTACTCCCTTCATTAACTATCCATAGGAATGGGAAAAATAAAGTGTCTTTCAGCCCTCCTACTACGAGGGCTGCTAGGGTCAAAAGAAGTCCCCAGCCTGAGTATGCTAGAGGAAAAAAATTTGTAAACGCTCAAGACAGGAGGGGAGCTGAGACTTCCCCTCTAGAGCCATGAGAGTTCTTTCCTAGAATTTTAGGGGCTTAAACGCCCCTAACAAGAAGTGGTTCATCATTAGTCAACTGTTTAATTCTAAATTTGATATTGTTCTCCTCCAAGAAACTAAATTATCTCATGATGCTTCCATAAAATTGTTTACTTCTTGGAAGTTGGGTAATTTCTAGGCCTCCCCTTTTGATGTTGCCTCGGGGGATCTTGCGGTTTTATGGGATCCACTCAAGGCAACTTTGGAACAAATTTCATCTGGTAAATATTGGATGCTCTCTCTAGTTGAGAGTTTCTCTTCTAAATTGTCCTTCTGGTTATTTAATATTTATGGCCCTATTCCCATTATTGAAAAAACCAAGCTATGGACCTTTCTAGGTGATTTGATAAATGTGCTCCAGGGGGAGTTGATCATCTTGGGAGGGGACTTTAATGCTTTCCTTAATAACGATGAGAAATGTGGTGAGATTAATCCCTCTCCAAAGGTGATGATGGACTTTAATCAGTTTATTTATGATAATGATCTCACGGGCGTCTCTCCCAAGGTGGAAACATTCACTTGGACAAATCGTCATGTAGATTTTTGTAACATTGCAGAGCGGTTGGATCATTTTCTTATTTTTGATTTATGGCTTCTAAGTGAAATAGACTACCACTCGCTCATTTTACCTATCTCAGGTTCTAATCACTTTCTAATTATGTTACATTTATTAGAATCCTCTTCTTTCTGAAAAGGTACCTTCAAGATTGAACCAATGCGGTTCTGAGATCATAGTTGTATTCCTTTGCTGAAACAATGGTGGCTAAACTCTCCATATATGAAAGGCACCTGAATATTTAGACTAGTCAAAAAAATTTAGTTACTAAAAATTAAGATCAAAGATTGGAACATTAATACCTTTAAGAACATTTTTCAGGAGAAAACTAGATTGCAGTCAGAATTGGCCATAGTTAATGAATTTATTATTCACAATGGAATGGATGCCCAATATTTTGCACTAGAAAAGGATATTAGATGTGCTCTAGAGGAAGTAATTCTCAGAGAGGAGATTCACTGGAAAAAAAAATCTCAGAAAACTTGGTTTGCAGATGGGGAAAGAAACATAGTTTTTTCATGCTTCTACTAAGCTTCGACGTCTTACAAAAAAAATGTTTACATTGAATCCTCTAGTGGGAAATTAGAAGATGAAAATGACATTGTTGATGAGGGTGTTTCCTTCTTCTCACATTTTCTAACCAAGCAACAAGTTCATTGTTCTAGTTCTTTGTTAGATTCTATCCCACATTGTGTTTCTAAGGTAGATAATACTATGTTTATGGCTCCCTTTACATTGAATGAGATTAAATATAAAAAAATTCCATGGCCCCAGACAAGGCCCCAAGTCCCGATGGATTCACCATGATTTTCTTTCAAAAATGTTGGGATTTTTTAGGAAATGATATTTTACTTGCATTAGAGGAAGCTAGGATTCACGAAACCATGTTGAAAGAGCTTAATCATACTTGGATTTCTCTCATCCCAAAAAAAGATGATCGTAAATCATTTTCTGATTTTTGTCCTATCTCGCTTTGTAATTATCTATACAAAATTTTTACCAAAGCTATTTATGTCTGGTTGGCCAAGGTCCTTCCTAGAGTCATCTCTGGGGAACAAGGGGGCTTTGTTCATGGGAGAGAAACTCTGAAGGGTGCTATTATGGCTCATGAAATTATGCACTCTATTCGATTACATAATCAATCGCTATGGTCCTTAAGCTAGATATGATGAAAGCGTATGATCGCGTTGACTAGGAATTTCTTCTCATGGTCCTCACTAGGTTTGGTTTTCACAAAAATTGGGTAAAATGGATCCAAGCCTACATATCTTCTCCTTCATTCTTTTTTATTATTAATGGGTCCCCTAGAGGTTTTTTCTCATCTTCTAGAGGTATTCGACAGGGGGATCCCCTTTCCCCCTTCGTATTCATCCTAATGGTTGAGGGGATTAGTAGATCTATAGGTTATGATAGATAGGTTGGGATTTGGAAAGGTGTCTCCTTGAATGATGGAAATGAATCCTATACACATAATATTTTTGTGGATGATACTCTTCTATTCAGAGAAGCCACCATCATGGAAGCTCGAGTTATTGAACAAATCATCGATGATTATTCCATGGCATCTGGGAAGTTAATTAATCCAGAAAAATCAAAAAAATCATTCTTAAATGTTACCCCTTTAGTTCAAAATAGTCTTTCTAAATTCTGGGGCTTCTCTTTGGGGGAGTTTCCTTGCCGATATCTTGGAGTCCCCTTCTATTCTCACTCAAAAAAACATTATTTCTGGGATAAGATTATTTCTACAATTTCTCAATGGATTGTGTCATGGAAGCATAAATGGCTGACCTTATCTAGAAAGTTACTAATGATTAAATCTGCCTTAAATGTCATCCCAATTTATCTTATGTCGGTCCTAAAGATGCCCAAGCATTTAATTGAAGAACTCTAGTCCATCTTAAGGGACTTTCTTTGGACTAAAAATGTAACTAAAAAGAAAAAGTTACCCCTTCTTGCTTGGAGTAAGGTCTCTACTCCTAAATCCATCTAGGGTGCTGGAGTTAGGGATCTACGTTTACAGAATAAATCATTGGGTGCTAAATTGCTTTGGAAATTATACCAAAACCCAAATTCTAAATGGGCCAGATTAATGAGATCGAAGTACCTTGACTCTGATGAAAGGGAAAGAATATTTACAACTTTAGTTTTACCTTGGGGGTCTGACATGTGGAATTTCATTGCTTCTTGTCGAGAGCTCATCCTACCCTCCCTCTCTTGGTTAATTCATGATGGGTCAAAAGAGGAATTTTGGGAGGACTCGTGGAATGGGCACACACCTTTATCTAAAATTTGAGAGTGGCACCCCTTAGATGCTCATCTTAAATAGGTTTGGGGTGACCAGGTTTGTCATTATTTTGATATTCAGGATGGTCTTACACTTTGGAAAGATCTTTTTGTCCTAAATGATTTTTCAAATTTCGTAGCAGAACTTCATAAAGAACTTAGCTCTAGACCTATTTTATTCTCTCCTCTTGAGGATGAACTTATTTGGTTAGGTTCCCCTTATAGCCAATACACGGTTAAGGTTGATTATGATTCAAATTTCTGTCTTCAATCTTCTAACTCATGGCCTGTTAGAATTTTATGAGGATCTGCATGTCTTCCTTAGGCAGGAACCTTTGCCTGGTTGGCCATCCAGGATAGGGTCCTCACTGGGGCCAAGCTTGATAGATTGGGGATTACCATTGTTTTTCCCTATACTTTATGTGGATACTTTATGGAAACTTATGATCATTTATTCCTCCACTGCCCCTTTGCTCTTGATTGTTGGTATTGGCTTATTCACAGGCTAGGGTGGTGTACAGCTATTGGCCCTAATCTTTGTGATCACTTCAAAGCCTATCCTTTTTTGCACAAATCTTCCATAATTGTACCTCTCTGGGAGGTGAGCCCCTCTATAGTCATCTGGAATATTTGTCTTGAGAGAAATGAAAGAGTATTTAGAGGTAAATCTACTTCATGGATTGAGGTCATTGGAAAAATAGAAAAGTCTATATCTGAAGTGATGCTTACATATCAGGTTAAATTGATCAAGAGAAATAAGAATTTTACTAAGTGGGATTTTTTATTCATGATAATTGGCCTCTTCTTCAGTCCCTTCTGCCTCATGGATGTCGAGCTTCTTGCTCATCTTCCTCCTCCCACCTTAATGCTACTTGGTCTACTCCTCCTTCTGGTTTTGTGAAACTTAATTATGATGGTGCCTCAAGGGGAAATCCAGGCATTTCAAGAGCGGGGATTGTTTTTATAAATTTTGAGGGGAACATTATTAGAGTAGCTTGAAAAAATCTTCCCTCGGACTCTGACAATGTAGCAGAGATGGAAGCTCTTCTCTTTGGTCTTTCTATTTCTATCTCCATGAAGATATCTAAGATCATAATTGAGGGGGGCTCAATGGTGACCTATAATGTAATCACCTCTAGAAAGACTTCCTCATGGAAACTAAGATACATAATGGATTTGGTCCTCAAAATATTAACATATTTTCAATCCTTTGAGCTTAAACATTGTTTCAGAGAGGCAAATGTGGTTGCTAATTTTATGGAAAATAAGGCAATTGATGACCCATTCTCACTTCAGGAAGTGGATATGAATTTTGTCACATTTGGTATAATCTTGATACTGTTATTTGAGACTAACTTACCATGTTGATTTATAATATTCTTAATTGTTCTTGTGTGTTTCAGATTATATTCCTGTTTCATGGATTTTAGTTTTTCTATATTAGTGGTACTAATATGGATTTTAGTCAAAGGTAAAGTTTCTCTTTGTACAGGTGCGCTGCTGTGGGTGTGAAATCCCCTTTATATTCTTGCACTATGTATGGAGGATCAACTATTTACATTCAGTAGGTGGATGAGAGACAACTTTCTTCAACAGCAACATCTGCATCTCTTGGGTCCCATTCTTATCCCCACTTTCTCTCCAATGTGAGGATATGGAGGTGCCTTCTCTGCTTCTGACTGCGTACGACTACCTGGAGAGTTTGTGGAAGGCCTTCCTCTGGTTTATTTTGGATTTTTGGGTCTTGGGACAATTTATTTATAATGCACATAGGGTCTGTGGGTACTTGATTTTTTATTTTTGTGTTCTGGTCAAGTGGATATTTTTCTGTAACATTGTAGGGCAATAATTGGTTTGGTTTTAACTTTGAATTCTTTTGTGGTCCATGTGACCTATTTTTTTATGTTTTGGAGCAAGATCAGAGGTTTTCTTTGTCTGGTTCTTTCCTACCGGTGCTCTTTGAACCAGGTTTGTTAAAAAAAAATTTAATAAAAAATAATTTTGTGGTATATTTACCACTTTTACCAAAAAAAAAATATTCAATACAGTTTTAATTTTCTTGTTTGTAATGAGATCTTAAATTTATTTTCAAAAATGTCTTCTTGGACTTCCTTCTTTTAATTGTTTGTCATTCATTTATTCATTCATTTCTAAATATACTTTCCTTCATTTATTTTATATATCTTGCAATACTAAACATTCTTTTAGATTTGTATGTGCTAGCTCTAATGATTTTAGTATATCCTACTCTAATGTTAGCGAAGACAGTATAGTCAAGATTGGAAATAGTTTAATACATCATGTAATTTCAGTCTCAAATTCCTATCCTACACTTCAAGATTTACTCCATTTCAAGTTCTTTGGGGGGTTATAAAACAAGGCTACACAGTAGTGAAGCTCCAAAAAGAATTTGGAAGTGTTAAAAAAATTATACTTTGAACTCTTAAAATGTATAAATTTTTGAAACATTAATGTGTTGCTTTTAGGAAAACAAAAGTCAAATCTTTTAGCCTCAGCCTTGAGGTCCTATCTAATATCACTGGTCTCCCGCTGGATGGTCTGAAGTATTCAAAAGAGGTGAAGGTTGGCACCAGAGCTTATAAGAAATTTCCTGCTACCGATGAGGAGAGGGCTCTTCTGGTGAGAGGTAAGAAAGACTATGTCGACATGGAGAATATTGATAAAATTTGGGGTTCTGTTATTAAAGTTATAATGGAATACTTTACTCTTGAGGGTAGATTCTCTAGGGTCTACAATTATCATTTTGCCCTAGTTAATCACTTTAGACATGAGATCCACATTTCTTTCCCCTACTTTCTCCTCTGTTCGCTTAACCAAAGCATTACTGACTACAGAGTGAAGAGTTTCCCTATCCTTCATGTCGAGCTTATTCTCCTAATAGTTGATTATGCTAGAGACCACATTCCTGACCCTATCCCTGCCCAGATTAAAAAAAGGAAAACTGTCGGGTCTCTGCCAAAGAACCCTAAAACTAAGAAAGCTTCTTTGCCCTCTGAGCCATCTTCTTCTAAGTCTCTGGTTGTGCCAAAGAATGATGAACACCTTAGCTATGCCTCTGGTTCTGAAAAGAATGTCCTGGACTCCCCTGCTAGTCCTATCCTCCAGAAACCCGAAGGTGAGAAGTTTATCCCTCAAGAAACAGATTCTGAAGGTGTCAAGAATCTTCAGATGGATCCTAATGTTGAGAATAATCCCTCTACCCAGTCCCCTATGGTGAAGGAGTCGGAGGATCCTGATATCAATAATGCTAAGGAAAACCCTGAGGAAAGCCAAGATAATCTGAATTCTGGGGAAAAGTTTAAATCTGTTCTGGAGATTGTTAATACAGAAGGAAACGAGAAAAATGAGACTGAGGCTGAGAAGGTTGTCAACAAAGACAAAGAAACTGATACTAATCTTATGGATAGTAATGCTGATAACTCGGGGGACAACAGTTTTAAGGTTTTGGGAAAGGAAAATTTGGACTCGCATGACTCTCCCAGCTTTGAGAAGGAGAATAAAGAAGAAGATAGTGAGAGAATCCTTCATGGTAGAAAACCTCAGTCTCTTCAAAGAGAAATTAGAAGGATGGACTCTTAGGTCAGAAGGACTATTATCATGACCCCCCTTGAGATTGCAAAAAATAAATCCATCTACAGCTATAATATGGACAAATGGGTGCAGAGTAATTTGGTAGAACTTAAGAACAGATGTATCAAACTGGAAAATAAGAGCTCTATGTTTGAGGATACAATGACTTTACTCAGAAAGGAGGTTCTTCATAATGCCAATGTCCCTGTGCATGACCACGGTTCTGATATTGAAGAAAAAATTTAAAAAGCTGTTGAGATAGCCATGATACCTATCTAGAAGAAAATAAGTGGGAATGAGGAAATGCTAAAACATTTGCTTAGTCTGGTGAACATAGGTATGAGGTCTACTGTGGAGAATTTGATGTCTCTGAGTAATTGGCTGGAAGGAAACAAAGATACCATTGACCTTACTGATCCTACCCAGCAGATGGGACCTGGCTCTCGCACTAGGTCAAAGAAGCAGAAGGTTGAGGATCCGGATATTCAGAAGCTGAAAGACAATGTGAAGACTATGCAATCTCAGCTGGAGGAGTCTGAGAGCCTCCTGAAGACTTTGTCTTGATCTTGGTGCTAGTGGCTTCTTCCTCTATTTTTCTTCCAGCGTCTTTTTTGTTTTTTTCTTTGTAGTGCTTATTGTTGAATCTGGGATTTGTCCCTTTGTAGCCTGCTTCCTTCCTTGGGGAAGCTTGTTGTTCTCTGGGTTTTAATGCCTATCTCTTTTCTCTTTTGTTAAAGGGTTTCGGGGTCCCTTCAAAACCTGTTTTTACCGTAATCAAAAACAAAAGTTTGTTTTCTAATTTATTTTATGTATGAATTATATTGGCAATTATATATGCAAAGATTTGAAACATGTAGAAATATGTAATGTCTATCAATACTAAATATAGACAAGCATTAAGTAGGTCATTGCTATCAAAGTTATTGTCATGTCACCAACTCCTTAACTAGTTTCTTTAAACCTGAAGAGGGTAAGTACTATAGGCTATTGAACAAGAAGGTATAATATACGAGCTCATGCCTTTGACCCTTTTGTACAAAATACTTAGTATTTAAAATGTGTGTGTGGTCTTTAAGGAGAGCAAGGAAAGTTTGCATTTGAAATGTGTATTGTCTTCAATAATAACAACTCACAATATTGTTATAATCATTGTTTATATTAAATATAGAAGTACATTATGACATATATTTTTTGTTATACTACATTGTATATGATCTTGATTAGAATTGAAGAAGCATAGAATTTAATTGTATGACTACAAAATGGTTAATACAGTACAATTTATTTGTATGTAAAATTTTGAAGATGTTACAATATATTGTTTTTTTCTCTTTGATGTTTTGTATTGTTAATAGGTACATTCAAGATGTGGAAATGTTTCCACTAAAAGACTACAATGAATATCTGAAGTGTAATAAATGCTGGATAATAATTAAGAAAACTACAAAATAAATTACAAATAATTTTCATTATGACAATTTGTTTAAAAAAATAACATAACAATTGAAATTAGAAATAGATAATATAAAAAGAATTTTTGTTTTCACGGGGGATAAAAAATCACCCCGCGAAGAGTCACTCAGCATCAAGCCAGAATAGAACAGCTATTCATCAAAAAAAACATAAAGCAGAGCCCTCAAGCTGCAAGAGCAATAACAGAAGAGGGCGGAAGATCTTTATCTGGCGGATTGCCCCAAACATTAGGCCCAGAGGTCTGGTCAAGAGGTTTATGTTTAAAAATCAAAGAGAAGGGTGTAGACCATTCAAATGACATCCATCCAGAGTGTTTTTTCCATGTCTCAGTTATTAAATTGAGAAAACTACTCATAAAGATTTCCTATTTTGAATAATAATTGCTGATTGGAATCAATTTTGCTTTTGATATTTCGTTGTTAAATATGAAATGATATTGAATGTTGGAAGGCAATTCTGAATCGATTGAAAATAGTAAAATCAGAGAATTGGGGAGGAACTAGCAGACCAATAGACTTTAAATACCGTCTGTTTTATGTTGTTGCTCATCATCTTTCTCAAAGAACCTAAAACATAATTCAAGTTTGTATTTGACCACACATTAATAACAAAATGATAGTACACAAGTCATTTAGGCTATATTCAGAGGGCACAAACTCTAAAGCTGTGAGTTTTCTACATGTTAAACTTAAACTACGGGAAACGACCTAACACCTAAATGCGTTCTAATGATTGTGATAAGAGTTCTTTATTTAATATCTACACTTGTTGATTTAATACCTACAATTATTGATTTGAAGTCTAATATTTTTTACAACATTGCACTAATAGTTGTGACTTTAAAGTTGTTATTTTGATGATGGCTACCAATAATTGAATGAAATGTATCCCTTTTTCTAAAAAGTAATCAATCATGTGATGTCATATCAGTTGTATAAGTATGGGTCTCTTTTTG
This sequence comes from Thuja plicata, assembly GCA_018584345.1. NCBI lineage: Eukaryota > Viridiplantae > Streptophyta > Pinopsida > Cupressales > Cupressaceae > Thuja > Thuja plicata. Next base: position 3,171,360 of record MU224884.1, read on the forward strand.
CACGACCATTGCTCTCACTTTTTGGGGGGCTGTTTTAGACACATTGGCAAAGGGCATGCTAATGTGGCATCATATTTGAAGATGTTGACCTAAAACCTTAGTTATAAGTAGTGAACTTGCCTAGTCAGCTGCTGTAAAAATTTGGGAGTGATTTGAAATTTCCATATAGAATTTTGAGAAACGTTAAGTTAGGATGCATGAAAATTTAAAAGATTCTAGCTCTGGCAGAATTATGGCTCTGACAGATTCACCACTTTTGATTGAGTCAAAAACTTTAATCACCACTGCCAATGGATAGAGAGCATTTAATATTCTTTAATAACTAATTTATACACATTTTCTTTAGCCTTTTATTAATCACAGGAGAATTGTTTATCTATTTTTTTTTAACAATTATAGATTTGGAAATACCAATCTTTTTCTTTCTGTAAACATTCTTAACAGATATTTTTAAAACAAACAAATACCGATACTAATCATAGAACTGAATTTTTCAGATGGAAAATATAATAACACAAGTCCAAATACGCTGATTTTTATTCCATCTATGTTATGATTTTTCTTTCTAACTTTGCACATAATGTAAATTAGTGGATTGCTTTTGAAACATCAAAAATTGGGAAGCAGTACATTGGAAAAGTGATGCATAAAGCAGAAACTAGAAATCAAATAACTCAGAGACAACCATTACTGAATTTTGGCTCTGAAATTGGGCATAAATGGATTGGGTTCCCAAGCTAAAAATCACGCCACAGATTTATTTCATTTTACTTAAGGCACCCATTACAATCATGGATTAAAATTTAGTCATATATTAATAAGATTAGGGTACAGTCACGTTCTGTGAAATCCCACATGCTCTGAACAATGTGGTGGCATAATACATGACTTATTCTCACATATTACTATTCAAATCTTGGTAGAACATAGATAGTACACACTTTACTAGAACATGATAATATATTGATCAATCATTTGCAGTTGCAAGGATCGCAAGTGCAGTTGTCTCCACACTTACACCCACCTGCACATTTGCATCCATTCTCCCCTGCCACACTCATTTCCTCATAACACCTGCATTTTCATTCAACAACAATTAAAAGTGATATTTTTTCTAATTTCCATTTCAACAATTGCAAAGGTTTGAGTACCCAAAAGAGAAAGAAGAAGAACTTACACCATATCAGAAGCAGTCATGGCTGCCAAAGTTGAGGCCTCTACAGCCTTCTCTGGGAAGGCCTTGCACCTGCAATCACATCAAATACCACTATTCTTATTTATTCAAAATAAAGAGAAAAAAAGGTCAATTCTTCCCATTCTTCCATTGAAATTATTGAAAACAATGGTTATGAGGATATTTGATACCCTGCACAGCCATTGCAGTTGCCTCCACACCCACACTTTCCACCACAGCAAGACATCTTCTCAAAAACACAAAGAAGATCTGAAATAACCAAAATCAAAGCAAACAAATATGGTTTGGATGAATTGTGAAATACCCACTTCATGGTCTGGTATTTATTGTAAAAGAGAAGGGTGTAGACCGTTCAAATGGCATCCATCCACAGTGTCTATTTCCCAGTTATTAAATTCAGAAAACTATCCAAATATTCCCAATTTCGAATATTAGTACGTTTCCCAAATACAATAAGTTATTACGTTGGAATCAGTTTTTGTTTTGCTATTGTTTTAAGCCATGAAAGTTGGAAGGCAACACTGAATCGATTTAAAAGAGGAAAATCAGAGAAGCGAAGAGGACCGTCAAATCAACCTTTTGTCAATTTCAAGCATATAATCTCGTTTTGGGTGAGGGTGGTCAATCTTTTAGAAAATATGGTAATGTTATATATGATTTTTTAATCCTGCTAGTATTAGGTCGATTCCAAGCTTTCCGTATTTGATATTATTCTTAGTTTCTAATGAGTATTCACACCTTTTCTTTTATAAAGAATTGTTCTTACCTATTTTATGGTAATAGTATGTAAAGGTATATAATGAATACAATTTTTTCATAGTATTTATGCGTTGATTTAATTGTAAAGAATTTTGTTCTTGCAAATCTTGAAAGAAGTTGTAAATACAAATCATATATAGGGTAGGGCATGTATTCTTTTGTAATACAATAAAGTGTCTTTAGCACATCACATATGAATTTAAGTTGAGTTAGTTATACCACATTCTAGCATATTACATATGGATTTTAAGTGATATGCTTATAAATTGACTTTGAAATCATTTAACCACCTATAATCGTTGTTAACCACCATGATATATGAAATTAAGGATTAAACATAAAGTATATAAATATCAAAATATGTATAATAAATACATGTCTACATATTGCCTTGTAGGATTTATAAAATATGTACATCTTATATCAATACTATGGCATCCATAGACTCTCTTGAAAATGTACATATAACTCATAGCTTCTCTTCCAACAATAAAAAATGAAGGACTTATTCTTCCATGCATAGTTACCATTATTCATATGTAATAATCAAAATTTATTACATTAGCCTCAACAAGTCAACGTGCAGCCTTTACTAGAATGGAATTATTATAAGGAATGTTCTATTGTAGAAATATGTGTTACCTCAACATAACTCTTATCAACATCCTGTATTATTGTCAACTACTCGCAACTCTCTAGTCAACTAGGATGTATCTCACTATTAACCATCCAACTTTGTATCGAACTCCATTGATATCTACAAAGTTGTAGCATGAATTTAGTCAATATCTTATCATCTCCCTCTAAATGTATTAACACCCCTATCTCTTCCTAGGATTTTCCATGGTTCTAATAAACTAAATTAGCTAAGTGAAGCAAATATTAACTAAGTTGCCTATGACTATCTAGGTTGTTCAACATCTAGTTGGATATAGAAAAAAATCATCTTGCATGCATGGACCTAACTTATAAATTTAGCCAACCAAATTGTTAGTACTTGTATCCTACATGCAATTGGCTCTCACATAACTACACTAATCACTAGCTCGACCTATCTATGACTGTAAGAGATTCAACTATTTCTACCCACCAATTAGCTTTCTCTCAAAAAAAAATTATGCCATTTACCAGTGAGTCTCTTATTCTCATAATAATTAATCTACTATTTATTTGATTCCAATACCATTATTTATCAACAATTTTGGATCCTACTCTAGATCTACCACAACCAATTCTTAATTAGGAACATTCCTATCTATTAACATACAAAAAAATTTCCTGATCAAAATTTTGATTTTCTTATTATCGCAAAGCCCTATCATTTACCTAATTATCTCTAATATGATGTATTACATGTTCTCTCCTTAACACAATTTTAATAAGTGCATTATATTTCACTTGTGACTCTCTTGTTGACTAGTTATTCATTTCTACCTATTTCCTTATATCTTGTGGTGCCTTCTAGAGCCTTCTTATAATTCCTTATAACCTATCTCCCTTGTTGTTGGTGTCATATGTACTCCACATGTATCTATTATCAACATGGAGAGAGTATAATATAACAACTTTCCTTTGTTGTTCCCTTTGTGGTGGATCTCCTCATATATGCAATGGTTTCTTTAAGAATGTAGCGACCATGTATAATCTTAGAAGCATGATCATCTTTCATCATGAATCTCCTTTTGGTTCTCATGGTATTTTAAAATAGAGTTGGAGTGGAGTGATCTTGTTTCTCCTTTGATGTTATGAATTTTTTCTCTTAAACCTTTTGGTGCTACTTCTTGATAAAAAATTTCCATGGTATATTTTTGGGGGATTCTAGGCCTTAGTTCTGTGGTTATAAGTTTCTCATTTTTTAGTAGGATTATCATGCCATACCATGTGCTTGCAAAAAACATTTTATATTTCTTTATGAAAGTCTTGTTAGGAATAAGGTGTCTCAACCTTGGATAATTCCTATTCTTATTATTTGTTTTGTAAAATGTATTTCTTGCAAATAATGTAATTAAGTGTGAGTGTACATGTCTAGTTGGCATGTTGATGTCTCACTCCACTTGATGTGTCGGCATCTTGAATTGTGTGTAAGGAGATCATGGCTGAAACGATTATGACAGATTCCTATGACATGTAAGAGCTATTTCTAGGAGATTTCAATGACAGGTGAAGACATGCAAGACATGTGGCAACTGATAAAGTTGAGTACTGTACACTCTTCCAATCCTTGTTCTCCTATTTTCTATTTTCTCGGAGAATGGTAAAACCCTAATACGGCTATCTTTGGAAGTTACCCTAAAAAGGAAAGTGCATGATATAAGCATTTTTTAGGGTTGTAGACGGATATAGAAAAAGAGTGTATTGTTGGTATAATCTGGTGCTACTGGATTTGTCTATGTGTGTCGATTGTCTCCTGAAAGAACTTGCATTGCAAGTGTGTTGTAACCGTTATGTTGAAGATAATACATTGTGCAGGTTTTGGAGTGCTGGGGTTTTTTACCGAAAGGTTTTCCCCAGGGTAAA
>MU224884.1:3179080-3195146 GCA_018584345.1 Thuja plicata
ACCCAAGTACACCTTTCCACCATCAAACTCTTCATATTTTGAGAACCAATTTCGATGAGAGGTCATGTGAAAAGAAGCACCCGAGTCTACTAACCACACATCATCAGATGCATGGGCTGCCAAAGCTACAATAAAAGCATCTCCATCTTCTTGAGACTTTTCAGAAGTTGAATCTGAGCCTTTCTTCTTCTTCTTCGGTTCTTTGCAGTCCCTCCGGAAGTGCCCAAATTTATCATAGTTCCAACATTTCACCTTGGACTTTCCAGGAGTTTTAGAACTCCCATGAGATTTGGATCTTCCCTTCTTTGACTTATTGTCATTCTGCTTTCCTTTGTCGTTGGATCTCCCATGAACAGCAAGGGCTTCCTTATATGAATCCGAAGTCTTTCTTCACATCTCCTCAGATAGCAGCGAAGACACCACATCATCCATATGGAATGTGACTATAGTACTTCCGAGAGCCATCACAAGATGGTCCCACAAATCTAGCAAGGAACAAAGTAGGGTCATACATTGATCCTCCTCCTCGATCTTAGTACCGGATGATGCCAACTGTGCAATCAATAAATTGAATGCGTTGAGATGATCAGTTACGGATCCACCTTCCTCCATTCTTAAAGAATACAACTTCTTTCTCAAGAACAACTTATTCACCAGAGATTTGGCCCGATACACAGACCCAAGCCGTGTCCACAAAGAATTTGCAGTAGTCTCATCAAGAACATTCAGAAGAACGGCATCTGCTAGATAGAGTCTGAAGAGACCCTTAGCCTTTCAATCCTTGATCTCCCAATCCGCTTGAGATATCACTACAGGTCTCACAGCAAGTGAAGTAGCCTCCCATAGATCATGGTCTTCAAGCATGTCTTCCATCTTGAGTTTCCACAACTCAAAATTAGTTCCATTAAATTTCTCCACCTCCATTCTACTGTATGAGGAACCTGCCATCTCCATCTGCAAATAAGATTCAGAATGCTCTGCACAAAAAACTCCCACTCAACTTGAGATTAGCTCAAAAAACCCTACCCAACAACTAGGATCAAAATTTGATCAGGCTCTGATACCACTTGTAAGGAAACTCAGGTGCGGAAACAGCTTCCTACACTAATCTCTAAAGGAAAGTATTGTGCAAATTCTTTTAAATCCTTACAAGTCTTTTTGTGCATATGGTGAAATGTTTCATTCATAGTGTTGTTCATATATTCTATATGGTATATCTTGATGGTGTAGTACTGACACTTAGTATTGCAACAACCCATTCTTTATTCTAATGAAGGTGTTATGTCTATGAATAGGTTTATTTATTTATAGTAACATTTTCTCTCTCAAAGGCTACCATATGACTTGTTTTGTTACAAGGGTATTCCGGTCGATAATTTGCCTAGTTTTTTATGTGGTGACCATGAGTGTTGAAGTGGTCACGAGTGTCTTTTTAGTGTGTTCATGTAGTTGGTGTGCTGGTGAGAATTTGTATGTTGCCTCTAATATTTATCTATTTGGTTCCCTTATATTATTTAATCATTGTACATGTGTGCCCTCATTAACTGGCTATCTTTTTCTTGATGACCTTACTTCCAAATGTTTGGTAAGTTGTTGACTAAAAGCCTTAAGTTTTACCTACCTTACCGTTAGTGTTCATTCATACCTACCTTATAATATCTCATTCTTCTCAAGTTACATTTGAAAATATAAAATTTATGGCAGGATTTGTTCAAATGTTTTATCTTAATCCATATTCATACTCATATTGGGATTTATTATTCAAACTATTCTTCCTCAACCTAATCTTGCATTCATTATTGAATTTGATTGGTGGGTAAATCTATGGAAATTCACCGTGGAATAAAATATTATATCTCCATGATGTTGGGTTTCCTTTCCTTTGTAGTTATGTGGGCTTATATTGGGCATGTACATGAGGCATATGTTGCCACTATGTGACCCTAGGTGGATATTTATTCTTCAAGTGCATTATTTTTTTATAGAACATTATATGTCCCTAATTTTTTCCATGAGGATGATTTGAGATTATCTTTATCTCATTCTCTCACTGAGCATTGAAATGACATATAAGGGATATATGTGAACAATTATTTGTTGTGTAATGAATCAATGTCATTGAGCAAATTTATTTACCATATGATTTCTCAAAGTTGTTTTAGGGGATCAAGTGATGCAATTCTACTTTGTAAAGGGGTGAGATATGTTGTGAAAATTTTAGCTTTAGAGTATTCAATGAGGATAATGCATTTAAAGGGATACCTCCAAGGATGTTTACAACTATTTAGGCTTGTGCTCAAACCTAGCTATGGGTACTTCCTTGCCACATTTGTTGGTATGAATGTAACATAATTTAGATTAATATGTGATAGATTCTAAAATATTGCAAGTTCTTTGTAATGTTATTTTTCTATTTAATGTGTATTTTAGAGCATTAATATGGATTATTAAGCATGCCCATTTGCATAAAGTGTTATCTTAGATTTGTATGCATGCATACATCAAGTTTCATTTGTGATTTGCAAGTGTGCCTCCTTCTTTCTTGAAAGTTACAACTATGTTTCCTAATGGAGAAGGCATTAACAATTGGTGATATATCAAACATATTTTACTTAATCATTCATCTATCTTCATTAGTTTATGAGAGGTTATAATCGCACATACTAGCAAGGTTTGTTGATATAACTTAGCTGACATATAAAGTCACTACAAACTACTCATATTATTATATAATTATGCCATGCATGCCTACAACTTAAAATTGTGTATAAAATGTAAAGTGAATTCACTTGTGATAATATTTGAACACAATTACCTTTGATTGCATATGCAATGGTTCAGTTATCAACTTAAGTTATTTTTTGTTCTAGTGATAAATATTTAGATATACTTACTATGAATTTAATCATATTGCATTATAATAAATGTCCTATAAAAGATACCTTCAACCAATACCCTCCTAGATTTAGGTGAGCCTACCAACTCATGGTCATTGGTCCATTCATATTGCAATCTAATCATGAGTCGTACTCATCATCTATAATGACAATCCTTGGTCTTATCTGTCTCTATCAAGATTTAGGATTTATGCAATCACATTTCTTAGAGCCTATACTACTTGGTATCCAAAATCATAGGAGACACTAAGAAATGGGCCAACTTGGGATTCAAAAGAGTGAACCAACTTGTTTAAAACTCACATCACTATTGAAGAACAATGGACTAGAGGTTGTGCTTGGCATAAGTTTCAAAACTATTGGAAATGACGGAGAAATATAAGAATTCCCATTAAAGAGTTTAAGCTTCTTAATGAGGGTATTTAGATACCATTTATAGTCCTTTCACCAGGATTTGGTGTGATAAATTTTAACCTTTTTAATCATCTTAGGATTCCACCTAATTCTAAACTAGTGTTGGAAGACTCAAAATAATCTTTGTTTCTAAGATTATATTTGGCTTTGATTTGTGAACATGAAATCTAAAATAGTTTAAATCTCATTCTCTTATAGCCTTAAATTATAAAAATAATGTACTCTGGAAATTGGTTTATCCTATAAAGTGATCATAGTCCATACCATCAAAGAGGTTAACTAGTTGTAGATATCTTAGTCATAAAATAATTCCCATTCTAGATAAGGCATGAAACTTACCAAGATATATCCTAGTCCTAAAATCATTACCATTAGTAGATTGGAGGCAAGATATAAAAATAGAGCATAAAATCCAATTACAAATATCTAAGATATTTTCTATTTGGGAATTCATCACAATACATCTAGAGTCTTGTAAAAGGTGCCTCTTACCATCCTATGCATGTCAAATAATTTATTCATTCTAACTAGAGGGATGACTTACAAAGTATATGCATCCACCTTTTTTGTATACTAGATAAGTGTGATTAATAAAGCATATGCATCTAAATGGTACTAACTATTATAGGATGGATAACTTCATATAAAAATCATCCCGTATCAAATAGCTTTATCTTGAAGTATTGAGATAAGGAAACTTTGGTGGCTTTCTCACTTGGCAAATTTATGTTGCAAACTATTTCATCAGACAAATAACTCTCTAATTTAATATTTGCAATGATTCATGGTGCAATCAACCATATACAATATTAGCTCTGAAATATGGATTTTTTCTCACCTAATGCAAGTAAATCTATTATAATTTGAGTAGTAGCTCAGTCACTTTCTTGAAGGAAGAGATGTGGAAACTTCGATGGATCTTTTATGATGGTGGGAGTTCCATGTTATATGTCATAGTACCAATGTGTTCAAGCATATTTTAAGGAACATAATTTTTTTGACCAAATTTATGAAATTACTTGTATTGTAATGAAATATAGTCATAGGTTCGGAGGTATAAAATCCTAATAAAAATTTGTAAAGGTGTATTTTATCCATTGTCTATCTACTTACTATTTCTTGTGGATTCTTAAGGAGTTTTCAAAATTAGTATAATGATATGATTTTTTGCATTGTATGGTGCATAAAACCTACTCCAATACTTATCCACAATATTTGATAATTATTGTATACATGACCTTCTAATGCAAACGTGTCTATGTGCTTTCATGTTAGCATCCCACAAGATGTACTTTTATATCTATGGTTACATGGTGATATCCCATAATTGGTAATTACACTTACTAGATCCATATCTAACATCTTTGATATTACTTCAAATTGATAATTATTTCATTACATTTAATATATGCTTAGATGATAACATTTATTTATTAGATATTTTAAATAATTTTTGCATGATGTGGCTGATGATACTTATATTTCATGCCTATTGAAGTTAATTTGATTGTATATTTTACATAATTCCTTTTCCTCCTATACTATAATTCTTTGTATTATTCACAAAAACCCACAATAGTGTGCTTCACTTGTGAGACACAAAAAAAAAATCATGGATAAGGAGAAAAAATCAAGAAAAACCTTCAATTCAAGGTGACTGCAAAATCACTTTTAAATGAAGGTAAACTATCATCCAAAGGTGTCTTAGTTTTTAATATTTTAATATTTTTATGCTATGGAAGGGACCTTCATTAAGAGGCACATTTGAATTGGGCTCTTCGAAGAAGTCCCTTGGTCGTACCTTTCTAGTCTAATGCAAAAGCTTTCTTGAATTATTTTTTGACAAATCTGGTTTCGATGAATTGTGAAATACCCACTTCATGGTCTGGTATTTATAGTAAAATGGCGGGGTTGGAAAAACAAAGAGAAGGGTGTAGACCATTCAAATGGCATCCATCCAAAGATTCCCAAAGAAAGGTGTGAACAATCATTAGAAACTAAGAATAATATCAAATCCAGAAAGCTTTTAATCGACCTAGGTCGATTAAAAGCTTTCTGGATTTGATATTATTCTTAGTTTCTAATGATTGTTAACACCTTTCTTTTATAAAGAATTATTCTTACATATGTTATGGTAATAGTATGTAAAGGTAAAGGTATATAATGAATTTGATTCTTTTTAGTATTTATGTACTGATTTAATAGTAAAGAATTTTTGTTCTTGCAATTCTTAAAAGAGGTTATAAGTTCAAATCATATATAGGGTAGGGCATTTATGCTTCTTTTGTAATATAATAAGGTGTCTCTAGCACATCACATATGGATTTAAGTTGAGTTAGTTATAGCATATTTTGGCACATTCACAATGGATTTTAAGTGATGTGCTCACAAAGTGGCTTTGAAATCACTTAACCACTTATAATGGTTGTTAACCACCGTAATATATAAAATTCAGGATTAAACATTAAGTATATAAACATGAAAATATAAATTTCATCAAATAAATGTTAACTTTGAAGAAACCCTCAAAAGGATAGAAAACTTTAGTAGGAGTGACTTATGCTCCTCATGTCACTAATCTATAGTTGTACATGTGTACATATTGCCGTATAGGATTTATAAAATCTGTACATCTTATATCAATACTATGGAATCCATAGACTCTATTGAAGATGTACATATAACTCATAGCTTCTCTTGCAACAATGGAAAACAAAGGACTTATTCCTCCATGCATAGTTACCATTATTTATATACAATAATTCAAATTTATTACACCTGCCTCAACAAATCAGCGTGCAACCTTTACTAGAATGGAATTATTAAAAGGAATGCTCTACCTCATTTGTAGAAATATGCTTTACCTCAACATACCTCTTATAACATCCTATATTATTGTCAACTAGTCTCAACTCTCTAGTCAACTAGGATGTCTCTCATTATTAACCATCCAACTTGGTATCCAGCTCTATTAATATCTACAAAGTTGTAAGATGTATTTATTTAATATCTTATCATCTACCTCTATATGTATTAACAACCCTATCTCTTCCTAGGATTTTCCATGGTTCTAATAGACTAAATTAGCTAAGTGAAGAAAAGATTAACTAAGTTGACTATGACTATCTAGGTTGTTCAAAATCCAGTTGGATTTACAAAAATATCATCTTGCATGCATGGATTTAACTTATAAATTTAGCCAACTAAATTATTAGTACTTTTATCCTACATGCAATTGGTATCCTACATGCAATTGGCTCTCACATAACTACACTATCACTAGATCTACCTATCTATGACTATAATATATCAACTATTTCTACCCACCTATTAACCTTCTCTCAACATTTTTTATCCCATTTACCAATGAGTATCTTATTCCTATAATAATTCATCTTCTATTTATATTTGATTCCAATACCATTATTCATTAACAATTTGGGATGCTACTCTATCTATCACAACCAATTCTTTATTAGGAATATTGCTATCTATTAATATGCACGAAAATTTCATGATCAAAATTTTGATTTTCTTATTATTGCGATGCCCTATCATTTAACTAATTATCTTTAATACATTGTATTCCATGTGCTCTTCTTAACACAATTTTAACAAGTGCATTCTATTTCACTTGTGAATCTCTTGTGGACTGTTAGTTTTTCATTTCTACCTATTTATTTATATCTTGTGGTGCCTTCTAGAGACTTGTTATAATTCTTTATCACCTATCCCCCTTTTTTGGTGTCATATGTACTCCACATGTATTTATTATCAACATGGAGAGAATATATTTCAACTACTTTCCTTTATTTTTCTCTTTGTGGTGGATCCCCTCATATATGCAATGGTTTCTTTAAGAATGTAGTGACCGTGTATAATCTGAGAAGCATGATCATCTTTCATCATGACTCTCATTTTGGTTCTTATGGTCTTTTAATATAGAGTTGGAGTGGAGTGATCTTGTTTTTGATTTAAAAAAGTAGCCAAAACCGAGGGCTGACCCGAACAAAAAACTAGCATGAGGAGTGCTGAAAACCAGCAGACCACCCACAGCAAACCCTTAGCCTATGCCAATTTTGAAAACCAAAAACCAAGAAAGAAAATCAACAGGCCCTAGCTCCAACACAGAGCTGGTAACCAGCCTGGAAGTCCTAACAGGCCCCAACCTCACCATGAGGTTGGTAACCAACCTGTAGTAGTGATTACCAATAAAGTTAATATTAATAGTAATGAACAACAGAAAGCAGAAATTAACAGTAAAATCCAATCTGATAGTCTTCACAGGCCCCAACCTCACCATGAGGTTGGTAACCAACCTGTGGGAGTAATTACGAGCATAGTTAATATTAACAGCAAAAAACACCAGATAGCATAATCTAGAATTAACATGGAGATCAAAAAGGCCAACCATGCCCATCCGGAGAGTCCAGTCAAAAAGGTTAATCATAGACAAAAAAGAAGGGGGTAATTGGGGTTACCTTCCCCATCTTTTAATAGGAGATTTAGCCAATCGTCCGCAAGGAATTGGAATAGTTTTTCCTCCTTACATTCACCTCCCGGGTTCAATTTCTCCATGTGAAGGAGTTGGAGAGTGGTGGCCGCCGTGTGCATTACCTTCACAGCGAAATCCACAATCCTGTTGAAGCTTTCTCTGAGTGGAGTGATCTTGTTTCTCCTTTGATGTTTTGAAATTTATCTCTTAAATCTTCTGGTGCTACTCCTTGATAAATTTTCTCCATGGTATATTTGTTGTGGATTCAATGCCTTAGTTGTGTGGTTATAGCACAAATTTCTCATTTTTTAGTATGATTATCATGTCATACCATGTGCTTGCAAAAATTAATTTATATTTATCTATGAAGGTCTTTTTGTGCATGTAGTGAAATGTTTCATTCATGTGTTCCCTGTGGTATATCTTGATTGTGTAGTACTAACACTTATTATTGCAACAAGTCATCCTTTATTCTAATGAAGGCATCATGTCTATGAAAATGGTTTTATTTATTTATAGTAAAATTTTCTCTCTCAAAGGCTACCATATGACTTGTTTTGTTACAAGGGAATGATTGTCTATAAATGCCTATTTTTTTATGTGGTGACCATGAGTGTTGTAGTGTTCACAGTGTCTTTTTTGTGTGCTCATGTAGTTGGTGAGTTGATGACAATTTATATGTTGCCTCAAATATTTATCTATTTGGTTCCCTTACATTATTTAATCGTTGTGCATGTGTGCCCTCATTGAACTCGCTACCTTTTACTTGATGACTCTGCTTCCACATGTTTGGCAAGTTGTTGACTAAAAGCCTTAAGTTTTACCTACCTTACCATTAGTGTTCATTCCTACCTACCCTATAATATATAATTCTTCTCAAGTTACATTTGAAAATATAAATTTTAAGGCAAGGATTTTCTCAAATATTTTATCTTAATCCATATTCATACTCATATTGGGATTTTATTGTTCAAGCTATTCTTCCTCAACTTAATCTTGCATTCACTATTGAATTTGAGTGGTGGGTAAATATATGGCAATTCATCATGGAATAAAATGTTATATCTCCAATATTTTTGGTTTCATTTCCTTTGTAGTTATGTGGGCTTATATTTGGCATGCACATGAGGCTTATGTTTCCACTATGTGATCCTAGGTAGATATTTCTTCTTCAAGTGCATGAATTTTTTGATAGAACATTATATGTGCCTCATTTTTTCCATGAGGATGATTTGAGATTATTTTTTTCTCATTATCTCAATGAACATTGAATTGACATATAAGGGATATATGTACATACTTGTTTGTTGTGTGATGAATCAATTTCATTGAGCCAATTTATTCACCATATAATTTCTCAAAGTTGTTTTAGGGTATCAAGTGATGCACTTCTAGTTTGTAAACGGATGAAATACATTGTAAAAATTATAGCTTTAGAGTATTAAATGAGCATAATGCATGTAAATGGATGTCTCCAAGGAAGTTTATAATTATTTTAAAGGTTTGCGCTCAAACCTAGCTATGGGTACTTGCTTGCCACATTTATTGGTATGAATGTAACATAAGTTAGATTAATATGTCATAGCTTCAAAAGAATTGTAAGTTATTTGTAATGTTATTTTTCTACTTCATGTGTATTTTGGAGAATTAAGGTAGATTATTAAGCATGTCCATTTGCATAAAGTGTTATCTTTGATTTGTATGCATGTATACATCAAGTTTCATTTATGCTTTGCAAGTGTGCCCTCTTCTTTCTTGAAAGTTACAACTTTGTTGCCTAATGGAGTAGGCATTAGCAATTGGTGATATACAAAACATATTTAACTTAGTCATTCCTCTATCTTCATTAGTTTAAGAGAGGTTTAAATCGTACATGTTATCACAGTTTGGTGATATAACTTAGGGGACATAACAAATGACTACAAACTACTCATATTACTAGATAATTATGTCATGCGTGCCTACAACTTACAATTGTGTATAAAATGTAAAGTGGATTCACTTGTGAGAATATTTGACCACAATTACCTTTGGTTGCATATGCAATGGTGCAGTTATCAACTTAATAAATTAGTTTTTGTTCTAGTGATAAATATATAGATATACTTATTATCGATTTAATCATATTGCATCATAATAAATGTCCTATAAAAGATACCTTTAACAAATACCCTCGTAGATTTAGGTGAGCCTACCAACTCATCATCCTTGGTCCTGAGTTGTGCTCATCATCTATGATGACAATTCTTGGTCTTATCTGTCAGTGTCAAGATTTAGTATTTATGCCATCACATGTCATAGAGCCTATGCTACTTGGTATCCAAAAACATTACTATGACACTTTATCCTTTCTCACAATTACTCTTCAAACAAGTGCTCCCTAACCATATAACTTGACCTGTGGCTGAAAGTAGAAAACCAAAAGCCTTGATCTTTTGAGGACAAAGAATGCGTACAAGAATAAATCTCAAATAAATATCCTATAGAATGAGTTTGTGGTTTAGATTTATATTTCTAGACCCTTAGCATTTCAAGAGATACAAATCAATGAAAACAAGGGTCTTTGAACATTTCCTCCGAGTCTTAACCTTTTTAAAGTGAAAAATTGTTCAATACAAATTAGGTCGTGTTGTTTAAAGCCAACTTGCCAAATAGTAAATGCAATTTTTTAGGGACAAATTTCCCTTCTTTCATCTCTCAAGGAGGGTTTTAAGATTGCCTATTACCCCATCGTGCAAAGGTTTGAACCAACAAATCTACAATAGGTAAAACACTCATATAGAGAGTGGAATTTTAGAATAACAAGGTTTCCTTTCCCTTTGATTAATCATTGGAGGGAACTCATTTAAAGAAACAATAGTAGTAGGAGATTTAGTTGATAGCAATACTAATCCTTATCTTTCTAGAAAGTTTGTTCTTAACCGATACTTTTAAAATAAAAGTAAGAATAAAATTTTGTTCACTGTCTCATTAAAAACACATTTTTTTCATGGAAGCTTGAGAAGATCTTTTCAGAAGGAAAAGATAATAACATATGACTAAATAAGATAATGTAATGCAAATTATAGCTTTCATTTTGAAACTTTATTATGTAGAAGCAATAAACTGGAAAAATGATACCTAATCATAAATTTGAAATGGCATAAAACACAAATTTGGCTCTCTTAATTTATGTATAAATGGATATCTCAAGATAAAAATTAGATCAGAAACTTGTTTCGCTTCATTTTTAAATACCCAATTATCCTCATGGATTAAAATCTTGTTATACATTAATTGCAATCATGTGATGTCATAATACTTAACTTCTTCTCACGTTATCATATTCATCTTCAAACCTTGGTATTGAAGACATATTTTGCCATTAGTATGAAAGGAAAAATAGTTTTGAACCGTCGGTAACACCAACACCGAAAGAGAGGTTTAGTGCAACCCGACAGACAAGTTCAAGGGCACCCGACGACACAGTGCAACCTGAAAATGTTACAAGAGGAACCCGACAGAGTAACCTGACAGAGGAACCTGACAAGATGATTACAGTGTAACTCGACAAAATAGATAACAGATAAACTTGATAGACTACAGAGCAACCCGAGCACCAGTCTACCAAGAGATAGTTATAAATTTGGAGAAACGTGGATCTGACTTCCACGTCAGATAAAACACTTATGTTTTATATTTAGCTTTTTAATTATCTTTAAATCCATTTCTTGAGGGTCAAGAAATGTAATTGTAATTGTTTTAATCAGACTAACTAATTAGAAACATGCAAACTAGGAGATCAAAGTCAAGTTGTAAACCTTTGATCATAGAGTTATCATTGTTATGCGTGAAAATCATTTAGGTAAAACTCATTGTATAAATAGATGTGTAATCAATCAGAACAAATGGATGTGATGATGATTGTAGCCACAGACACTTCTATGGATTAGAGACAGATTCTTATGCAGAAGAACATCCAAAGATGAAATCAGTTATCAAGAACGAGATCCAAGGCTACCGAGCTGAACAGAGGTATTGATCAATCACTACAGGTGATAAATATACATGTAATCTTTATTAGATCTATAATCAGCAATTCTATTTTGCATATACTCAGGTCAATGAATATTTTTGACTACATTCTAACAAGTGTAGAAAATAGAAGAAATCCTTGAGAAAGGTGGATTTAACAATGCTTTGTAAATCTCTTAACCGAGTGCACACTAGACAATGTTACTAAAGCTCTTAACAAAGTAGAACTTAACCAGTCTCCACAAATTACTCCTAACAGGGTAGATCATCAAAAGTGATCAAAATTATAAGCCTTAACTGGCCTCTTCCATTATGCAAATAGTGAAGTTTTGTGGGTTTCATCCCCACCGCAGTTTTTACCTTCTAACAGGGGTTTTCTACATTACCAAATCTTGTGTCATGTGTCAATACATTTCATGAATGTTTACATGTTAATTAAGTTTATGATTTGATATAACATACACAAAGATAGAATAGCACATATGGTTGGTAATATAATTGATTACTAAAAGGAATAAGGTTAAGTGATAAAAGTTTTAAGGGTACTGATTCAGCCCTCCCCTCTTAGTACACACCATTCCATTATTTCCAACAATTGGTATCAGAGTTAGGTATGTGCAAGATCATGGGGGGCCAAAAAGTGGTGATGTGATAAAAAAATCCACTTTTCACTCGTCCAAAAGTGCATGAAAACATTTGTTGACTTTGAAGTAGGCTTGGGTGTCAGTACACCTGGGAAAACCTGACACCAAAGCACAAGCCTAATCGGGTACCCAAAAATATTGGGTACCTAAAACCTGTGGCATAAATCAAAACCCGCAAGTCATTTTCCTCATTTCTCTCATTGTTTTAGGATTGGAAAACAGCTCTATATATCCTATACTCAATTTGTTTGGGTACCTAATTTCTCTAACATCAAATTCAACTCTGCATTATATACGGTAAGTAAATTCTTTGTATATTTTGATTAATTTATTTCATTTTGATGTTAAATGTAGTTTTTTTGGTTGAAATAGGGTTTTGTATTTATTTTTTTAATAATATATAAAATCAAATTGAAATTTATATTTACTTTTTATTTAATCAAGCATGGCTGACAACAATGAAGAAAATAACCCTCCCCCACCAAATAACGATCCCCAAAACAATTCAGAACCGCTTCAAAACCCTCGATCTTTAGAGGATTTGATACAAGATAATTTGAACACTATAGAGGGGTTCCAAAACACATAGAAAAATATACCTACGTTAGGTCCCATGCTTGCCACCCTAAATTCTATTGTTGAAAACATTGACACACTTACGCGGCAACATAATGTTGCTCTTCATTGGTGTGATGATATGCATGCCCAATTTGATGATGGGCTTGACCTTGATGGGGTTGTGGCCCTTAATATAAATAAAGAAGATATATCCTCCCTTTTTTTGAATCCTAAAACTGGATTAAAATTTGACCCCAAAAATCCCAAATTATCAATTAAATAGTGCACAAACGATGCAATGCCTACACAGTTTTGGGATCGTTGGTGGATGGTTTTTGATAAACCACCCCATAGAAATTTGGAGCTCCCTTTCTATTTTATAAAAAAATTGTATACTGAGTTTGTGCTTGGTCACAATGTAAATTATTGGAGCATGAGGCCCAACATGGGCGTAGGCAGAGGATCTCCTCAGATTAGGCCATTTGCCCAACGCAAAAAGGCCACTACCTTTGTCCCCCCCACTGATGTCGCATCCCCTCCTCCAGTGCAACATCCCAATATCATTGCAGAGGCTTCCTCATAGAGTATTAGGGTCATTCACATGCTGAGTGATCATTTGATCGCACAGACCAGGTCATTGTTGCCTCTTGATGTGGATGATGCCAGCGCATCAACATCTGGCAGTAGTTCACATGTATGTGTGACCCATACTTGCATTATGTGCAAGAATTTGTGCCTCAAACTGCTTACTGGTGATGATACATATCAGTATGTTATTGATGAGGAGGATATAGGAGACGTAGCTACAAAGGCTGCAACACCTCATGGAGCATCTGCGTCTCATGAGAGGGCTGAGGAGGGGTACGCAGAGCCATGAAGTCCTGTTGATATAGTAAGAGTAAACATTATAAATAAATTTTTCACATGACTTATTTAATTTAAAAATAATTTATTTATTTAGATTAGTTTTAATGGCTGCATGCACGTATGTATATATATTTGGTCCATTTATGTTCAGCCGATGACATGGTAGGAGTTGAAACAGGTGGATGACTCCACAATTTTGGCCATTTCATTTGGCCTTGACACCTATACGGTATATTATAAATTATGTACCCATTAGTTTTTTTATATAATTTTGTGTACATGCTTAAATCTCTATCAATTAGAGAAATAAAATTCATACATTTACTAATATATTGTCATCTTATTGTACTCTTGTAGGTATCAGCTGATGTCATTGGGGGGCACAAGGGGGTTCCTTTTTCATGTGTCGACAAAGGAAAGGTAATTAATTGTTTAAGATTAATTATGCTTGCATATGTATGTCACTTGTGTGTAGTAATAAATATTTTGCATCCACTTTATTGTATAGGGTGTGGCTCTTGACGATGTCCCAACACAGGTTCGGGAGCCTAGGCTGACAGGCATCTTGATTCGGAGTGATAGCCCAATTGTATGTAGATTTATATATTGTTATTTGTATTTTGTAACTAGGGTTGTTATGATGAAGTACATTTATATATAATTGACTATCTTTTTTACTCTCATAGGTTACTCCCGGTGTGCGGGAGGCCCCATGAGAATCTTTCATATCTTTATTGACTCAACCCACTATTCCACAAGAGAGATCAGTAGACATAAGTTTTAATTTTAGTTCAATCAATTTGTAATTTTATTATGCTATCATCCTATTTTATAAATTTATTACTCTATGTTGCACCTTGGGCCCCTACACCACTCTACTAATCTTATTATTGCAAATATATATTTATAGGTCGAAGTTGGTATTGGTGGCATTGTCCCTTCGCTAGCAAAGGCTTATGTTAAGACACCTAATTGTGGTAGGCGACCGAGAGGCCAGGTACAGATGTTTGTATTCACTTATAATTTATAATTAAATTAGTGTTTGAATTAGGAATTATGTATATGTGCAAATCATATAAACTAAGCAATCTAGCTTGGGATTGAACTCATTTTTGATGCAGGATCAATCAGAGCCAAATAATTCTTCAAAGATGCTAAATTTTGATGATCCCCCTACAACATAGGATGTAGTTTTAGTTGTGGTCATTTAGAAATGCCACTTGTCACATTTTGAGATGGCATATATGCCACATTGTACACCTTGAAACATTGATTTTGTAGACATTTTAAAATGGCATGTGTCATATTTGTATATGGAGATACTTTTGATACTTTCTATATATAGAACATTTTCATTTTTATGTTATATTTGTGTCATCTTTTATATACACATTTATTATTCATGTATATGGAATTGAATGGTGAAGTTATATCTTGACTATGATTATGATTGTTATATATTGAAGTTATATTTGATTATCATTATGATTTAGATTATATCTTGTTGAAGTTATTTGTCAATTTGTTTGAATTTTTTATAATATATATATTAAATTACCGAGATCACTCAAATTCTCCTTTGTTTTGTAACAATACCCAAATCGTTCCTTCAATAATACATCAACTTCTAGACTATTTTTGGTTGTTTTCTCCAAAACTTTCCAAAAGACTTCCAAAAATAATAAGTGTTTTAGATACCCTTTATGAAGTTATAAAACATATGTTAAACTCAACCCACATTGTTTTGTAACATCATGCTCAAAATGTATTGTCCTCGATCACATACCTTGGGGACACTTGGGTCGAGAATGGTCGCGAGCATTCTAGTGACTCCATGGGTGGAACGGGTTTGTCACTGGGATTTACCTAGCCAATCAGAGCTAATGGAACAGACGGTTCGATGCCAAGATGGAAATTTTGAAAGATACACTATGGAGCTACTTTCAACTGACCCTCATTGCAAATTTTGGCATCAACTGAGATTGCCTTTCCAAACGCAAACAAAGTCAAATCACCCAAAATCGGGAGAGATTGTTGTAGACCTCAGCAACACAATCCCGTATCCCCTGATGGTTTTTTGATACCTCTAACGAAGTCTGAGATACGAGCCTTGGAAGATCATTGCCCAATCATGCTAATTAGTGCACCTTGGGGACACTTGGGTCGAGCATGGTCGC
>MU224884.1:3195314-3231049 GCA_018584345.1 Thuja plicata
ATGCAAACAAAGTCAAATTGCCCAAAATTGAGAGAGGTTTTTGTAGACCTCAGAAACACAATCTCGTAGCCCCTGACAGTTTGTCAATATCTCTCACGAGGTCTGAGATATGAGCCTTGGAAGATTGTTGCCCAAGTGCTTAGTGCACCTTGGGGACACTTGGGTCGAGCATGGTCGCAAGCGTTCCAGTGACTCCGTGGGTTGAATGGGGTTGTCACTAGAATTTACCTGACCAACTGGAGCCGATGGAGTAGACACTTTGATGCCAGGATGGACGGTTTGAAAGATACACTATGGAGCTAGTTTCAACTGACCCTCACTGCAAGTTTTGGCATCGACTAAGATTGCCTTGCCAAATGCAAATGAATTCAAATCACCCAAAAATGATAGAGGTTGTTGTAGACCTCATAAACATGATCTTGTATCCCCTGATGGTTTGTCGATACCTCTCACGAGGTCTGATATACGAGCCTTTGAAGATCGTTGCCCAATCATGCTTAGTGCACCTTGGAGACACTTGGGTCGAGCGTGGTCACGAGCATTCTAGTGACTCCATGGGTGGAATGGGGTTGTCACTAGCATTTACTCAGCCAACCAAAGCCGATGGAGCAGACGGTTTGATGCCAGGACTGACGGTTTGAAAGATACACTATGGAGCTACTTTCAACTAATCCTGACTGCAAGTTTTGGCATCGACTGAGATTGCCTTGCCAAATGCAAACAAAGTCGAATCGCCCAAAACTAAGAGAGGTTGTTGTAGACCTCAGCAACACAATCTTGTAGCCCCTAATGGTTTGTCGATACCTCTCACGAGGTCCAAGATATGATCCTTGGAAGATCACTGCCCAATCATGCTTAGTGCACCTTGGGGACACTTGGGTCGAGCGTGGTCACGAGCGTTCCAGTGACTCTGTGGGTTGAATGGGGTTGTCACTAGAATTTACTTGAAAAATTGGAGCCGATGGAGCAGACGCTTTGATGCCAGGATGGAAAGATACACTACTGAGCTACTTTCAACTGATCCTCACTGCAAGTTTTGGCATCGACTGTGATTGCCTTGCCAATGCAAACGAAGTCGAATCACCCAAAACTGAGAGAGGGTGTTGTAGATCTCGGAAACAAGATCTCATAGCCTGTGACAATTTATCGATAACTCTCATGAGGTCCGATATACAAGCCTTGGAAGATCACTACCCAATCGTGCTTAGTGCACCTTGGGGACAGTTGGGTCAAGCGTGGTCGCGAACATTCCAATGACTCTGTGGGTGGAATGGGGTTGTCACTAGTGTTTACCCGGCCAACCAAAGCCTATGGAGTAGACGCTTCAATTTCAGGATGGACGGTTTGAATAATACACTACAAAGCTACTTTCAAGTCACCCTCACTGCAAGTTTTGGCATCGACTGAGATTGCCTTTCCAAATGCAAAAAAATTCAAATCGGCCAAAACTGAGAGAGGTTGTTGTAGACCTCAGAAACATGATCTCGTAGCCCCTAACGATTTGTCGATACCTCTCACGAGGTCTGAGATACGAGCCTTGGAAGATCGTTTCCCAATCATGCTTAGTGCACCTTAGAGACACTTGAGTTGAGCATGGTCGTGAGCGTTCCAGTGACTCCGTGGGTGGAATGGGGTTGTCACTAGCATTTACCCGACCAATCGAAGCTATCCAAAGTGTTTATTCCATCTCACTTATTAAATTTAGAAAACTACTCAAAAAGACTTCCTATTTTGAATGATAATTGTTGATTGGAATCAATTTTGCTTTTGGTAATTCAT
The DNA here is from genome assembly GCA_018584345.1 of Thuja plicata. Taxonomy (NCBI): domain Eukaryota; kingdom Viridiplantae; phylum Streptophyta; class Pinopsida; order Cupressales; family Cupressaceae; genus Thuja; species Thuja plicata. Next base: position 3,197,094 of record MU224884.1, read on the forward strand.
TTTTATCTATGAAATGATATTGAAAGTTGGAAGGCAGCTCTGAATCGATTGAAAATAGGAAAATTGGATAAGTGGGGAGGACCGTCAAATTCAACCTTTGGCCAATGATAAGCATGGAATCTAATTTTCTGTGATTTTTTGTCAATACTTCATTTTATGTGTGATTTTGTGATCCAGCTAGTATTTGGTCAATTTGAAGCTTTCAAGATTTGATATTGTTTCTAATCATTGTTTTACCTTTCTTTTATAAAGAATTGTTCTTATTATACTTGTCATAGGCAATATACTATTGCATTCATTTTCCACAATTAGTGAATTAGTTTTGCACAAATCAACCAATCATTATTTTTTTCTCGTTTGAATATTTCTAAAGTTTAAATATTTATTTACTAATTAAATATAATATATAAATTACTTATCTACATTAAAAATTATATTATATAAATGTATTTTAGTTTATAGTGTCAATTTTTATACAGGATTACAATTTAAATAATAACCTACTATAAATATAATTGAAAGAATATGTATTTATTTCTATTCATATTTTTAAAGTTTTTTATTTTAAATTTTATTATATTAATTATACATTATGTAAAAAATCATGCGAATTCATTTTTATTTGTAATTATTATTTTTTCTTTACAAAATATTATTATTTAAATTAAAATATATAAAATAAATATTTCCTCATATTATTTAAAAAAATTCTAAAAATTTATTTAAATTTAATTAAATAAAGTATAAATTATTTTAATAATAATTTTAAATAAAATATTAAAGTAAAATAATTCATATGTAATTTGGACAAATCAATTTAAACATTTTGAATATACGTTAAATATCACTTTTTAATTACAATTAATAATCATAATAAATATAGTTAATTTCATAGTTCTACATGTTTTTCTTTTATATTTGATTTTATATTACCTAAATTAAAATGGAAAATAAACTTAGTCGCCATAATTAATTACAATTTTTTTTATAATGTGTATAGCTCAATCTAAAAATGAAAATTCTTTATTATTATGATTATAATTATATAATTTTATATTAAATGAATTTATACTTAATAAAATATAATTATTTTATTAAAATTATATTTACTAAACTAAAAGGCAAGCACTAGCCACTTGCTATACATGTCATAAAGTTGAAGTCATATAATGAATATAAGTGAAAGAATTGTGAAAAATAATTCAAAAAAATTTTAAATGTTTAAATTATTTTCTATTAACACATTGAGTTATATTTTATAATTCATTTTAAGGAAATAATTATAGAAGTGAGAGATTTTGAAATATCTAAATGTTTTTTTAAAAATTAATTATAATTATTAAAATATTATTTTAAGATTTAAAAATTACCTTTTTTTAAGTTAGACAAGGTTGGGGTCTTTTGGAAGGGGGCTTCATAAAAGAAATTCATAGGTGTTGCTAATTTTCTTAGGATGATTGACAAGTGGTAAAAAAAAACTTAAACTAGCGGGACAATGTCTAGTCCCCTATCTTTTCCACCTATTTAAATTTGTAGTCTTAAAAGATAGAGTTGTTATTTTTAAGAAAAACATTCCAATTAATCTTATAGCAATTCTTTAATCCTCGGGCTCTTTCATAAGATTCCAACCTAAATATATTTTAAAAATAATATAATAGAATTTTATTGGGATCCTCATTCTTGAAATTAAAACTTAAAATTATATTATCCTAATAAAGATCTTCAAATAAAAAAGAAATATAATATCCAAAATACTAGAACTATTCAATGTAGTTTTAATTTTGTTGTTTGTAATGAGATCTTAAATTTATTTTCAAAGATGTCTTCTTGGACTTGCTTCTTTTAATTGTTTGCAATTCATTCATTCATTTTTAAATATATTTTCCTTCATTTATTTTCTATATCTTGCAATACTAAACATACTAAACATTCTTTTAGATTTGTATGTGCTAGCTCTAATGATTTTTGTATCTCCTACTCTAATGTTAGCAAAAACATTATAGTCAAGATTGGAAAATGTTTACTACATCATGTAATTTCACTCTCAAATTCCTATCCTACACTTCAAGATTTACTCTATTTCAATTTCTTTGGGGGATTATACAACAAGGCTACAGAGTAGAAGGTTTCCTGTCAAAATGTTGGTAAGATTGTTTAAACTTTAGAAAAGAATTTGGAAGTATTAAAAAAAATTTAGTAAAATTTACAATGAAATGTTGGTAGATCTATGTAAAGAATTTGAAAATTATACTTTGAATTCTTAAAATGTATAAATTTTTGAAATGTTAATGTGTAGCTTTTATATTTGACATTTTTGTTAAAGGAAAATAAAAGTTTGTTTTCTAATTTATTTTATGTATGAATTATATTGGCAATTATATATGCAAAGAGTTGAAACCTGTAAAAATATGTAATGTCTATCAATACTAAATATGGACAAGTGTTAAGTAGGTCATTTTTATCAAAGTTATTGGCATGCCACCAAATCCCTAACTAGTTGCTTTAAACTTGAAGAGGGTCAGTACAATAGGCTATTGAACAAGAATGTATAATATATGAGGTCATGCCCTTGACCCTTTTGTACAGAATACTTGGTATTTGAAATGTGTGTGGTCTTTAAGGAGAGCAAAGAAAGTTTGCATTTGATATATGTATTGTCTTCAATAATAACAACTCACAATATGGTTATAATCATTGTTTATATGAAATATAGAAGCACATTATGACATATATATATTGTATATGATCTTGATTAGAATTGAAGAAGCATAAAATTAAATTGTATGACTACAAAATGACTAATATTGTACAATTTATTTGTATGTAAAATTTTGAAGATGTTACAATATACTATTTTTTCCTCTTTGATGTTTAATATTTATAATAAGTCCATTGAAGATGTCAAAATGTTTCCACTAAAATACTACAATGAATATATTAAGTGTAATAAATGTTGGATGATTCTTGAGAAAACTATCTTAGGGCATGAACTCTCAAACCTTTGCTCAATAAAGGTCTCTCAAGATTGCTCTAGATGAAGTTTTGTTTAGAGAAGAAATGTATTAAAAGAAAAATTGTAGGGATATTTGGCTCACAAGAGGAGATATGAATACTAGTTTCTTCCAAGCTTCAACTAAAATGCGACGAATGAGGAATAGAATAGTTTCTATTAATTCTACCTCGGGTCTTCTTGAGAATGGGGAGGCCATTGCAGAAGAAGCAGTTTCTTTTTTCACTCATCTCCTTTTGGAGGAAGGAAATGTCATACATGACATAATTTTGGATGTTATTCCTTATTGTGTTTCACAGTCCAATAATCAAATGTTGATGGCCTCTTTTACTTTGCATGAACTCAAATCTGTTATTTTCTCCATGGCCCCAGATAAAGTCCCGGGTTCAGATGGATTTACCATTATTTTCTTCCAAAATTGTTGGGACTTCTTAGGACAAGATATCCTTCTCACTTTGGAAGAAACTAGAAGGAACAAAACTATGGTTAGAGAGTTGAATAGCACTTGGCTAGCCTTAATCCCTAATGTGGATAATCCAAAAACTTTTGCAGACTTTAGACCTATATCTCTTTGTAAAACCTTGTATAAAATCATCACAAAGGCCATATCGGTCATTAGAAAAAATTATTCCATCTATCATTTTAGAGGAACAAGGAGGTTTTGTACCAGGTCGTGAGACTCCTGAGGGGGCCATTCTTGCGCATGAGATCCTTCATTCTATATCTTTTGAAAAAAAGTCAGTCATGATTCTTAAGCTCGATATGATCAAGGCATGTGTTAATTGGGATTTTTTAGGAAAATTATTGTATAATTTGGGATTTTTTCTAATTTTATTAAATGGGTTATGATGTGCATATCTACCCCCCATTTTTCAATCCTCATCAATGGATCTCCTAAAGGCTTGTTCTCATCTTCAAGAGGTATTCAATAAGGGGACCCTTTCCTCCTTCTTGTTCATCATTATGGTCGAGGGACTAAGCAGGACCATAATAAATGCTAAAGCACTCTACCTTTGGCAAGGCGTATCATTGGGTGTCCTTAATAATGAGGCTTTTTCCCATAACTTGTTCATTGATGACACACTTCTCTTTGGTCTTTCAACCACCACAACAGAGTCTAAAGTTATCAAAACAATAATCCAAAATTATACTGCATCCTCAGGTAAGTTAGTAAACCCACAAAAATCAAACATATTTTTCATCAATGTACCCCCTATTGTCCAGCAGAGGCTTACACACTTTTAGGGCTATGTTGTGGGTTTCTTCCCTTGAAAATATTTAGGAATCCCTTTCTACACTGGTAGTGAAAAGCCTAGTTTATGGGATAAGATTATCTCTACAATATCAGCTAAGATTTTATCATCGAAGCACTGATGGCTTACTCTTCCCGGTAAGGTTTCCATGATAAAATCGGTCCTAAATACAATACCCATCTACCTCATGTATGTTTTAAACATGCCAAAGCATTCATCACAAGAGCTTGAGTCCATTTTAAGGGACTTCCTTTGGTCTAAAAATGTTTCACAAAATTAAAAAACTACCTTTCCTAGCATGGGACAAAATATTTCAGCCCAAGCGACTTAAAGGTGCAGGCATTGAGAGACCTCTCTCTCCAAATTACAGCCCTTGGGGAAAAATTATTTTGGAAATTGTACCAATTCCCGCAAAATAAATGGGTCCGCTTAATGATGGATAAATATATAAATTCCTCAGATCGAAAAAGACTTTTAACTACATCATCTCTCCCTAAGGGGTCCCCAATATGGAATTTCACTTATCATGGCTGATATATAATGGTACTAAATCCATTTTTTGGGATGATGCATGGAATGGCTCTTTACCCCTTAATTATATTCGTGATTGAGCCCCCTTGGATTCTATAATGAAAGATCCTTGGGGAATTTTTGTCTCCAATTACTTTGAAATAGATCCTTCAAATCCCTCTAATGGAATCATGTGGAAAGATTTTTCTTCTATAAATGCCCCCTCTCATCTTATTTTTGAGTTACAAGATGAACTTGGTAAGCGAAGTATTTTTTATTCTCCATGTGACGATGATATCATTTGGACACAATCTCCATCTGAATAGTACTCGGTCAAGCAGGGTTATGAAGCTAACTTTTTAATAGAGGATGGGGAGTCTTGGCCCACCAGGCTCCTTTGGGGGTCATCTTGCCTTCCCAAGGCTGGGGCATTTGCATGGATTTCCATACAAGATCGTGTTCTTACGGTCATGATATTAGACAGGCTGGGGATTACAACTTTTTTTACATGCTCATTATGTGGCTATTTTATGGAAACAATTGATCACTTGTTCCTACATTGTCCCTTTGCACTTTATTGTTGGTATTGGCTCTTCAGGTTACTAGGATGGAACTTGGTTGAGGGTCCTAATCTATTGACTCACTTCGAAGCCTGGCCATCTATGATGAAGGGAGCAATTTTTTCCCCTCTTTGGGACATTTCTCCTTCCAATGTCATCTCGAATATTTGGATAGAAAGAAATGACAGGATCTTTCGTAAACATTCATCTAAGGTGTCAAATTTTATTGCTAAAATAGATAAATCCATCTGTGAGGTAGCTTAGAAATATCTCATGAAAAAGGTTAATTCACTATCTTCATTTACTAAATGGGATACGCTTATAAAAATTTGGCCTTTACTTCAATCTCTTCCCACGCATAGCTCTCAACCTGGTAAGCAGATTTCTCACAATAGAACCACTACAGTTTGGTCCCCTCCTCCACACTTTCATGAATTGAAATTTGACGGAACCTTGAGGGGAAACCCGGGCCTTTTAGGGGCAGGGACTGTCATTTCAAATTCTGAAGACAATTTTTTCAAGGGCATATGTAAAATATTTCCCTGGGGCACAAATAATGTGGTTGAGATAGAAGCGGTAATTTTGGGACTCTCTCTAGCCACATCCTTGAATATTAAGAACCTCATCATTGCGGTAGATTCTATGGTGATCTATTATGATCTCATAAATAAGAAGTCCAGTTGTTGGATTATTCAATATAGACTAAAGAAGGGTCTAGAACTATTACAAGGCTTATCCAATTTTTAGGTGAAACACAGCTTTAGGGAAACCAATAAAGTGATGGACTTATTAGCTAATAAAGAAATTGATGATGACATACTTGTGCAAGAACTGGATGATACTTACCTTGTTGAACCCTTGGTATTTATGTTTGTCATTGATGTCAATTACAATCAGTGATCAGTGAATGTTTCATATGCAAATTAGATATCTTTAAGAATTGGCATTGAAATACAAATCAAAACATAAGTAAAGTAGTGTTTAATGGTTCAAGTACGAATAAGATAATGATTTTGGGTTGGAAGGTATCATTTTTTCTATTAACTGATTTGAAGCATTTAGAGCATACTTTGTAGAAATATTTTATGATTTGGTTTGTATTGTTTCTTTAACTGTTGAATTCAAGATACTGATTTGATATGTTTAATATTGAGCGAGATGATTATGTTAGCAAGGAGTTACAGAATTGGTTTTGAATTTGATTCAAGAATCCTTAAAGAAAATTGATTCATCTTTCTTTGTTAAAAGAAAACTAATTTGCATATCTTATTGAAGAGAAATGGTTTTTACGGTTATGGGATCGCCGAGTACGGAAGATAGCTTTTTGGTTTCTCCAAGACATGGTCTATATAAATGTCAATGATAATACAGATTAAAATGTGAAAAAAGGGAGCAGATGTTTCTCTGAGTCGATGATATTAAGGTTCTTACAAAATGAGAATAATGATATTTGGTGTCACGTATGTTACAGATTCAAATGAGATTTACATGAGTGAATAAAGGATTGCATATTTGAGTGGCAAATAGGAGCGAATCAAAGGATTAAAAGAAACTCAATTAATCCAGTTCGAAATGATTGTAAGGTGTTAACATTTCTAATTTGTGTTTTACTATTGAACATGACAATATCTTGGAAAGGTTATTGAAGTTGAATTAGATTAATTTTTTACAGTAGTTTGGGTCACTGGATATCATAACTTATTCGGTCTTTGATCAATTTATGATTACTAGATTTCTAAGTATTCATGATTAAGTTGTGAATATGAGATTCAAATTTTGATATTGCTTGGAAGATGGTTTTGACAGAAAAGTAACTTGTAGATTTGAGTATGACAACTTGTGATAGTAAGCTTGATATTGAGTTTTATCAGCCTTTGAGACAGAAGCATGAATTGTTTTGGGTAGTGACAAAGATCTTTTATTGATCAAAGTTGAAATATGTAGTTTTTGTTGTAAGGAGTTGGATATATCTTGATTAGATCCTTTTGCAGATTGATAAATTTTTTCTTAACAATGAAAGGATTGGATTCATGCAAAATTATGTTTGTGATTACATTATTCAAATTTTGATATTGTAGATGTTGGTAGTGGGTATTGAAAGGATTGATTACTGATCAGATTTGAGTTCATGTGCAAATTTGGGATGATGATATTTATTGTTGTTGATAGTTTTGCTAGAGGAACTTTGATTGCTACAGGAACTTTGAAGACTCCATGTGCAAAAGGTTGTGAAGTTATTATCTTAAAGTTGAAGATGCATGTTTGAATACTTGTGTTATGAGCATATGTTTAACAAGGTTGTGAGTGCAGATTTGAATATCTGATTTATGTTGCATATTTTTGCTTTGGAAAATTTGTCACAATTGTTACAAGAAAGTTTAAACACATTGAATATGCATTGTTAGAGAAATGAAATGCATTATCTTGAATATTATTCTTGATGAGAACATATTGTGAAGGGGAGATTTTTTTCTAATAAGTGAAATGTATAGAAATAGAGTAATCCTCTAAACTTTTGTTTCTCAAATGTAAGGGAAGTGGGTGCTTCTAGTTATTGGGAAGTGGGTGCTTCTTTCTATTGTGAAGTGGGTGCTTCAGGAGATAGGGATGGGTGTTCCTTGGAGTTTTAGCTCCTAAATGAGGGTATTGGTGCTTCCCAGAGTTGTAGCTCTGAAATTGATTGCCTCAAAGGCATAATAAAAGGATTTGAGAAAGTGGTTTTTAACCCTGAGGGTTTTTCCACTATAAACAAGATGTCTATGATCCAATTTTGTATGCTTGTTTTATTGTTCATTGTATCTTTCATTAAAATCACATACATTTTATTGATGATAAATGCATCATTGGTTTAAAGTTAAAAGTTAAAAAATTTATAGATAACTAATTCACCCTCCCCCCATCTCAGTGTTCTTGGTATTCCAACAAGTGGTATTAGAGTGAGGTTCCTTGTGTTAGGTTTAACATCCTTGGGTTGATCCTTGTGGAAGGAATGCTATGGGTAAGAAGTATTGGAACAAGAAGATGAAGGATTTTCCTAGAAAGAAATAGGATTCAAATGATGTTGATAATTTGAATAATAATCTTGATACTAAAGATTATGTTGCAGATATGTTTGATGTCTCCATTGATAAGGAAGCAGAAGATGGAGTGATTTGTCTTAAGGAAGAATTACTTTCAGCCCTAGATGTGATCAAGAGCCTTAGAAAGAGAAATAATGATCTCAAGGTACGATTACATGAAAGTTTTGAAGTTAATAAGTTTGTAATGCAAAATCTTGATGAGTCTAAAAGGATTATTGAGTTTCTAAATGTTCAAATGGTTGATAAAACTAAGATGGTAGAGATTTTGACGTTAACCTTAAGAACAAGAATGATTTGTGTAAGGATTTGGAAAATGAAATTATATCCTTGAAGAAAAGTTCATATAATGACTCTTTGTCAAAAGAACAAACACTTAAAGGTAACATGATTATAAGTCAAAAAACTAAAATTGAGGAACACAAAAGGATAGTAGAGCTAGTAAGGTCTGATTTGGAGGTTAAAAAAACTGAATTCTTAACACTTTAAGGTGAAGTGGTTGCATTAAAGAAAGAACTTGAAAGTGTCAAGAATCAATCACAAACATACAAAAAAAATGATCATGGTACTAATATGTTGAATGAGATGTTGGATAGGAAAAGACATTCTAAGAATCATATCGGATTGGGATATGAAATTGGATAAAGCTCTTCAGAAGGAACTAAACATAACACAGTGTTTGCTACTACTAATGGAAAGAAGTTTACATTCAAGAAAATACGAAGGAAGAAAGTTGATTTGGATCACCATATTGCTGCACCTAAAAAGAAGATGAAGTTAGATGATAATAACAGTCACAGAAAAAGTGTTTTTAAATCTTCACAACCTTGGCATGATCATGCAATCAGGTATAATTGTTCTTTTTAAGGATATTGTTATGGTTTTAATGCATATGGTCATAAATTTGCAACTTGTAGAAACATTGACAAAAGTCGGTTTGGATTTTCAAGAAGAAATTCTTTCATGAAGAAAGTATGTTATAGTTGTTATGGTCTTGGTCATAAAGTTGCAATTTGTAGATGGTCTACAAATTTTGTTAAATAAAATATGTTCCTAAAAGATCAGAATAAAAATGTTTCAAATGTAACAATCTTGGACATGTAGAAAAACTTTGCAGGAATATGCTTTCAAAGGAAGACAAGAAGAAAGGATTCACTTTGGTCTGGAGAAGAAAAGTGAATCAAGATGATAATAGAACCTAAAAAGTAGCAAAGCCTCTGGGGGAGTTAATGATGGTAATTTCTCTTACCTCTATGAAGATGTAGTTACTTTGTGAATTAGTATGTTGTGTTCTAACATGGTATATGTAGAAGTTGATAATATGGATATATGAAAGACACTGATGTGATAAATCTCTAAGCTGGTTGGTGAATAAGAATTTGTATTTGTCTGCATATCTATTTTGGATAGTTGTATATTTGGTGAAGGTCAACAAGTGGTATAATCTACTATTACAGTTGTATACACATGGCATTTTCTTGATACATATTGTTGATTATTCATCAAGGAATTCTTATTGGTTGTCATATTTTTCGAGGTTCATGATGCAGAAGTATTTTAAGAGGTAAAGCACTATTAAAATTTTCAATGTTACCAGTTAGTAAAAACAATTTGCAAATACATATGAGCTTGTATGCCCCTAAAAATTGGCGAGAAAAGTAGATAGTGATGTTTCCTACAAGTGTTCTTCTTTCCAGAAAATTTGGTTTTAACTTTTAGGAGGTCAAATCGCTAAATTACTAAAGATTGTCCTGATCCTATCACAATTGCAACATGAAGACTGCAGTAAATCTCTAGCTTCATCATAGAGAAGAAATATGTGTTAGAGATGATGTGAAAAATTATCTATCCTTGATATGATTTTGTAATTTATGCTACCATTTAATCTTACAAAGGAAAATCAGCTTGATTTCTAAGAAGTGGTGCAACAAATAATGGATTTAATGTCAATATGAAGTTATTTTGTGATGTGGTTGAATTGATACAATCAGCAAGTGCAGATGGAATTGATAGTTGGTACAATAATGAGAAGGTAAGTTGTCTTGTAATATTTGATAAGGAATCAATAGGAGGTATGATATAGAACAACATGGGTTAGTGAATGTCAAAGCATGGTATGCAAGAAAGTGTTAAAAATATTTTATGGTGGTATCAACATATGAAGACTGTTTAATTATTCTTGTTGAAATCTCAATGTTTTTATTTACAAATCTAAAAGGTACTCTTTCATAGTGTTGAATCTTATCAGTTCAGACATTAAAGGTGGTTTACTTTGTCAAGCTTGCATTGATATGAGACTGGGTGATATAGGCAAATGTCGGTTATGATCTTGTGTTGTAATTTATATTCCAGTATCATGGTTAAAAGGAGTGTCATTAAGTTGAACATGATTAAATGATCTCTGGTTCAAGTGTTTGATTTGACACAATTTATGCTGATGTGTTTTTTATCAAGCAATATGGAGAGATAAAGGTTGACTATGATGATATTGATAAAATATTCACAAGAATAGTATATGGACAGTTGTGTTGGCACAAATATAGATCTTCACTCAAAGGTGAGCATTGTGTTATCCAAATTTGTAGATATTCATACTAAGCGAGAGCATGTTGTGTTATTATCTCTTTGTCATATGATGTCAAAAAGGGAGAAATACGAAGGGCATCACAATTAGGTGCATATGCTAATATTTTTTTCCTTTCTAAAGTATTTGCTAAACCTCTCTCAAAGGACGTGTTTGAATATTTAAGAACAAGATTGGGGGTTCTCTCCATTTCTTTTCTTTCGTAGTTTCATCAGCATGTGATAGGTTTCAGGGGGAGCTTTCATGTTTATATTTTGTCTAAATCAGAAACCTTTGGTATTTATGTTTTTCATTGATGTCAATTACAATCAGTGATTAGTGAATGTTTCATATGAAAATTCAATATCCTTAAGAATTGAAATTGATATACAAATCAAAACATAATTAAAGTAGTGGTTAATGGTTCAAGTACGAATAAGATAATGATTTTGGATTGGAAGGTATCGATTTTTCTGTTAACTGATTTGAAGCATTCAAAGCATACTTTACAGAAATATTTTATGATTTGGTTTGTATCGTTTCTTTAACTGCTAAATTCAAGAGACTGATTTGATTTGTTTAAGATTGAGAGAGATGATTATGTCTGCAAGGAGTTACAGAATCGGTTTTGAATTTGATTCAAGAATCCTTAAAGAAAAACTGGTTCATCTTTCTTTGTTAAAAGAAAAGTAATTTTCATATCTTATTGAAGAGAAACAGTTTTTACGGTTATGGGATCGCCGAGTACGGAAGATAGGTTTTTGGTTTCTCCAAGACATGGTTTATATAAATGTCAATGATCATGCAGATTAAAATGTGAAAAAAGGGAGCAGATGTTTCTCTGTGTCGATGATATTAAGGTTCTTACAAAATGGAAATAATGATATTTTGTGTCACATATGTTATAGATGCAAACGAGTTTTAAATGAGTGAATAAAGGATTGCAGATTTGAGTGGCAAATAGGAGAAAATCAGATGATTAAAAGAAAGTTGATTAATCTAGTTCGAAATGATTGTAAGATGTTAATATTTCTTATTTATGTTTTGCTGTTGAACATGAAAATATCTTGGAAAGGTTATCGAAGTTGAATTAGATTAATTTTTTACAGTAGTTTGGGTCACTGGTTATCATAACTTATTCGGTCTTTGATCAATTTATGATTACTGGTTTTCTAAGTATTCATGATTAAGTTGTGAATATGAGACTCAGATTTTGATATTGCTTGGAAGATGGTTTTGACAGTAAAGTAACTTGTAGATTTGAGTATGACAGGAAATGACTTGTGACAGTAAGCTTGATATTGTATTTTATTAGCCTTTGAGATGGAAGCATGAATTATTTTGGGTAGTGACAAAGATATTTCATTGATCAGAGTTGAAATATGTGATTTTTGTTGTAAGGTGTTGGATATATCTTGATCAGATCCTTTTGCAGATTGATAATTTTTTTGTTAACAATGAAAGGATTGGACTCATGCAAAATTATGTTTGCAATTACATGATTCATACGTTGATATTGCAGATGTTGGTAGTGGGTATTGGAAGGATTGATTACTGATCAGATTTGAGTTCATGTGCAAATTTGGGTTGATGATGTTTATTGTTGCTGACATTTTTTCTAGAGAAACTTTGATTGCTACAGGAACTTTGAAGACTCCATGTGCAAAAGGTTGTGAATTTATTATCTTAAAGTTGAAGATGCATGTTTGAATACTTGTGTTATGAGAAGATGTTTAACAGGGTTGTGAGTGCAAATTTGAATATCTGATTTATGTTGCATATTTTTTCTTTGGCATATTTGTCACAATTGTTACAAGAAAGTTTAAACACATTGAATATGCATTGTTAGAGAAATGAAATGCATTATCTTGAATATTATTCTTGGTGAGAATAGATTGTGAAGGGGAGAGTTTTTTCTAATAAGTGAAATGTATAGAAACAAAGTAATCCTCGGAATTTTTGTTTCTCAAATGTAAGGGAAGTGGGTGCTTCTAGTTATTGGGAAGTGGGTGCTTCTTTCTATTGTGAAGTGGTTACTTCAGGAGATAGGGGTGGGTGTTCCTTGGAGTTGTAGCTCCTAAATGTATAAGGGTGTTGGTGCTTCCCAGAGTTGTAGCTCTGAAATTGATTGCCTCAAAGGAATAATAAAAGGATTTGAGAAACTGGATTTTGACCCTTAGAGTTTTTCCACTATAAACAAGGTGTCTATGATCCAATTGTGTATACTTGTTTTATTGTTTATTGTATCTTGAATTTAAAGCACATATATTTTATTGATGATAAATGCATCATTAGTTTAAAGTTAAAAGTTAAAAAGTTTTATACATAACTAATTTAGCCCCCGCCCTCTCAGTGTTCCTGGTATTCCAACAGTTTGTGTGTGTATTGAAACTTCATAGGGAATATCTTCTTGGAGATAATATGGGCGCATCTTTTGGGGGTGGTTTTAGCCCATGGTTTTGTAATACCATTTGGTCATTTCTTATATTGTATATCCTATATAGTAGGTGCATGAGATGGAGGTATTGGGTAAGAGTCTTATAGCTTTCTAGATACCTCTGGATCTCTGGTCGACAATACTCCTAAGAATTGTCTCCTTATCCATCTACATAAGAATATTGTATTGAATGATTGTGTGTGTGTGCAAAATGTGAAACTAGGAGTGGAGTATATTCGCCCATGTTAAAGCGATTTGCAAATGCCTTAATGGGAGCAATGGATTTAATGAAGCATATATACACCCACAAGAAATGTTTCCACTATGAGATTCCCTCAAACAAGGACAAACAAATAGAAATGAACACATGACAAAAGAGAGCACAAAAGATATCTGCTAACTTTGGGGTCAGTATGATGATATGATAACTCATGTATATCATATTTATATCAAAATGAGCTATCATAATCCCTCAAAGGTAGAAAAACTACAAGCACAATGGAAGAAGGTCACATAAGAGATAAACAGAAGAGTCTTTTTGAGTTGGCGTTATGGATACCAAAAAGAATGGTAGCTACCACTTTGCATCATCTCCAATCAAATAACACAAAGAAACATTTACAAATAGTAGCACATGCATGACATAACATGTATAGAAGATATAAAAGAAATGAGATAAAAATAGAGGAATGTCACAGTAGGTCAATTCCTTTATCACCTTGCACCAATAGAGAAACGGGGGGTTTCTAAAAAATCTAAACAAAACATATAATAAGAAGCACATCACGGGAGAAAAACATTACAATAGGAAAACATAAAGGTTCACCGCACAAGGGGATCTAATCAAGCATATTGTCTGCCCACCCATCTCGATATGTATCATTCAGGGGAGGTGGGAAACATGCAAGAGGAGAAACATCAAGCATGATAGATGGAACAATAGCCAGTTCCAAACAAGGACCATCCTCTAAGGATGAGTCACTTTGTGTGGAAAAGAAAGAGATAATTGTTTGGAAAAGTAAGCTTGTAAATCATGATTAATATCAATAAGCTTATATAAATAATTAAAATTGCTAGAATGAACATAATTTTCATTGGAAAAATGTAAATCATCATCAAGAGTATCTTCTTCATCCAAATTAATCAAAATAGGACCTCTAATCAGAATAGAATCATCATGTTTGTTCAAATTAACATTCCCCCTTAGGCTAGGGATAAGTTGATCAAAAGGAATCAAAGCATCAGTTGGTATCTTAGGGGAGGAAATATTTTGGGAATCATGCTCACGAGCTCTAGCATGATGTTTATGGTGATGATCAGGATCACAATGGTTATGTTTTTTTTTGTTTGAAATTTGGTTTGGTTTAGGATCAGTCAACATCGGGTTCTTTTCTTCTTTAGGAGGAGAAACTGAAGGCACCACACTAGTGTTGGCATAACTGATGCAGATATTTTTGAGTGTTTATTGGTACAGGTTTGATTACATGAAGATTAGTTGTTGTGTTTTCATTTATGTCAACTTGGTGTTGTATTTTTTGATAGTGTTCTTGATGTGGTGTTAAGTATTTGTGGAGATGAATTCTACATTAAAGTAGAAATTGGAGTGTGTGATCGTAGTTGGAGACTGAGTGATGTCTTTAGATGCATTTTTGTATGATCGCATATGCTGGGAAAAAACATGAAGCAAGTATGATTGATTAAAGAGCTACATGGAAGACAAAAGGACAGACAGTGGCAACAATGAATGATTTGATTGTTCTATCAAATCGCTATGGATCCAAGTGTTGTGGTCATGATATGTTTATCTTGAATAGGATATGTTATTGATACTATGATCACAAAAGGATTGGAGTACTGGAAAACATCATTTTAGTTGACAGAAGATCATTCTGTGCCTAATAGATAATGTTTGAAATGGTTTGAGCAATTGGTGTTAGATCGATGTGCGATGATGATGTGATCAGTTGTAGTGGATGTTTCTACGATCCAGGTGTCAAGGTGACATGGCATAATAGATTTGTAATTATTCATTTTTATTTTATTTCTCAAGGTGATGGGATTTAATCAAGTTTTGGAAGCGTGTTGAAGAATTCAAAAAGGTTTGACTGTTCTTGTTTCAAATTGATGTGTGATGAATCTTATGGCTAACTTGATTTTTTTAGTGGATGTTCTAGATTGGTAACATGTTATTGGTAACACATTTTAGGGTTGATAGATCAAGCGGGAAATATTGTAATACATTTTGTAAGTCAGTTAAATGACCTAATCGACATGTAATGTATATATGTGTAAATTAATTTTTTAAGCAAGGGTAGATCGTGGATGCCAAGGTGTGGTAGAGTGAAGAGAGAAGATTGTCTATAAAAAGAAGAAGTATTGTGCTTAATTGGATCTGAACAAGTAGAGGAGGCATGCTACAGCCAAATCATTGTACTTTTTGAATCCTAATAGGTTCTCATAAAAATCCCTTAACCGGGTAGACTTTAACAAGTTTGATTTATAAATCTTTTAACCATGTGACTCTTTAACTAGGGTTTAAATCCTTTAGCAAGGTTACTCCTAACAGGGTAAAGCTCCTAACAGGGCTAGAGGTAAATTCCTTTACCAAGTGACTCCTAACAAGGTCTTTTTCTAACGAGACATCATTGTAATCTCCTAACAGGGCTAGGCCTTTAATAGGGTGCATTTCAAAAGAGTGAAAATACTTGTGGATATTAATTCCCACGGTGGTTTTTCCCTCTAACCAAGGGTTTCCAAGATAAAATATTGGTGTCATGTTTTTGCATGTCTGGATGGTTTCACTTGTCTCTTTGTTTATTGTTGCATATATTTTAAATTGATGAATGTTTTTAATGTGTTGAAAGAATTGGTGAAAAGATTTTGATCTGATAGATTACCGATTCACGCCCCCCCCCCCTCCTCTCCTCTCAGTAACCCTAGAGCTTATAGTATTAGCAATTAGTATCAGAGCCTAGGTCCTCTTTGTGGTAAAGCTTAACAGCTTGAGGAAAAGATCTAATGATGAAGAAGGAAGGTCCCAAGTTTACAAGAGACAACTACACAATATGGAGCGACAAGATGAAGATCTATATGAAAGGCATGGTGCCACAATTATGGAATGATGTGGTAACATAATATACAATTCCTAATGGGCCTCTTAATGCAGATCAATTGAAGGAGCAACATGAGAACATACAATAACTAGAAGCAATTGTAAGTACCTTGTCTGATACATAGTATGTTTGCATTCAGGGACTTGAGACTGCATTTGATGTTTGGGAAAAGTTGAAGCTACTCTATAGTGGAGACAGACATGTGCAAAAAGCTAGGGTAGATGGAAGATGAGAACATTGCTCAATATGGTCAAAGGATAAAGGAAGTAGTTGGTGCTATGAAAGCTTCTAGTGGCAACATTGAAGAAAGTGATGTTGTAAGTAAAATGTTGAGAACATTTCTACCTATTTATGCCATTAGAGTTTCTTCTATACAAGAATTGAGAACATTTTATATTGTTTTTGTTGATGGATTGATTGGTAAGCTCACCGCTTTTGAATTAAGTAACTATGATAATTCAATATGCCTAAAGTTGAAGAAGACTTTAAGGCCTCTTTTTCATTAGCATCAGAGAAGAAGGGAAAATATATAAGTAATGAATATTCTTGCCTGAAAATGTATTCCCAAGAACTTGAATCTATCTTGGATGAAGAAAAGAAGAAAGAAGAACTTGAAGTATTACTTGCAAATAGACTACCTAGAGGTATTGGTAAGTGTAAAGGCAAGCTACCATTGAAATTTTTTTCATGTAACAAGATAGGACATTTTCTGCCAGGTTTCCTAATGGTGAACAGAAAGAGAAGATCAAAAGATTCAAGGGAAAAGGAAAGAAACAATGTTATGTTGCAGTAGATGACGGTGTGACTGATGAAGAATCTGATGACAATGATGAAGTAGTATTTTTGTAGTCAATGAAGAAAATTTTGAAGATGAGAAGGAATTTGTCTCTCACATGGAACATGGCTATGTATGGGTCATTGATAGTGGGTCCTCACATCACATTACCAATGATAAAATTAAGTTCATAAAGATAGATGAATTTGATGGTGGTGTGCTCAAGTTTGGAAACAATACACCATGTATGGTAAGAGGTAAAGGCTCAATCTCTATGAATGGAAAAATAAATATTGATGATATATATTAGGTTGAAGGTCTTACATATAACTTGTTGAGTGTTGGTCAGTTGAGTAACAAAGGTTATCTTTTAGAGTTCAAAGCAGGTATGTGCAGGATATGTGGAAGCTCAGAAGATCTGATTGCTACTAGAAAACAAACTAAAGGTAACTTATTCCATCTGAATACTACTGTTAATAGATGTTTGGTTGCTAAGGTTGAAGATAGTTGGTTGTAACATAGAAGGTTCTATCATGTGAATTTGATAGCATGATCAAGGTTAGAAATTCAAATGTTGTTAGGGGATTTCCACAACTTGTGAAACCAGACAATGTAATGTGCAAGGAATTTCAGTGGGATAAGATGACTTGTTCAACTTTCAGTAGTAATTATTTTTCATCTAAAAATATATTAGATTTAGTACATAGTAATCTTTGTGGTCCTATGAGGACAAAGAGTTATCATGGTGATAAGTATTTCATGTTTTTTATTGATGATTATTCAAGAATGATGTGGGTGACATTCTTGAAGGATAAATCTGAAGCTTTCTATAAGTTCAAAGTGTTCAAGGCACTTGTTGAGAATGAAAGAGGTAAGAGCTTAAAGTGTTTGAGATCAGATAAAGGAGGAGAGTTCACTTCATTGGAGTTCATTGAGTATTGTGAAGAAAATGGAATCAAGAGACAAATGTCAACACCAAGGATTCTTCGAAAAATGGAATTGCAGAAAGGAGGAATAGAACTATAGTTGATGCTCCCAAGACAATGATGATTCAAGGTAATGTACCTAAGTCATATTGGAGAGAAGCCATTAGCACTAGAATCTACACAATGAACCAAATACAAGTGAAGAAAGGAACCGGTAAGATACCTTGTGAATTCTGGTATGGTCACACACCTAGTGTTAATTATTTCAAAGTTTTTGGTGGTAGATGTTAAATCAAGAGAGATGATTTCACTAGAAAGTTTGATCCTAAGAGTGATGAAGGTATTTTCTTGGGAAATTCTACCAAAAGAAATGCCTATAAGGGTTTCAACAAAAGGACTAACAAGATGGTTGAAAGTGTAAATGTGAAAGTAGAGTGATATTAAGAGATATCTAATGAATCTGGAAAGAAAGAATCAGAGAATGTCCAGGCTATTGTGTATGTGCAACCTGAAGTGCAAGAAAATATTGAACATAATAGTGAGGAAGAAGTGGTTCAATCGGTGGAACGGGAAGAAGAGGCACTTAGACCTGAACCTGTTATTCCAAGGTATGTGAAATTGAATCATTCTACTAATCAGATCATTCGTGATAAAGATGTTGGAGTATAGACAAGAAGAAGAATCAGAGAGAGTACTTTTCTGATTTCAAATTTTGAGCCTAAGACTATGAAGGAAGCTTTGAAGAATGATGATTGGATAAAAGATATGGGAGAAGAGCTTGATTAGATTGAGAATAATGACACATGGACACTTGTTCCTAGACCCACTGACAAGAATGTGATTGGTACAAAGTGGTATTTCAGGAATAAACTGAATGAAGATGGAGAAGTGGTTGGAAATAAGGAAAGACTTGTGTGTAAGGGCTATACACAAGAAGAAGGACTTGACTATGGAGAGACATTTTCTCCTATGGAAAGACTTGAAGTGACAAGAATGTTACTTTCTTATGCTACCTATAAGAAGTTTAAGGTTTTCCAAATGGATGTTAAATTTTCTTTTCTAAATGGGATTCTTGAAGAAGAAGTTTACATAGAGAAACCAAATGGGTTTTCACTAACACAGAATAAGGAAATGGTGTGCAAGTTACAAAAGGAACTATATGGATCGAAAAAAGCACCTAGAGCATGGTATGGAAGGCTAAACTCTTATCTTGGTAAGATTAATTTCATAAGAACAAGTGAAGATAGTAATTTGTACTTGAAGGTTGAAGGTTATAAGATATTGTTAGTTGAAGTGTTTTTTGATGACATAATTGTTCGAGGAAATGATGAGATGAGCTTGGAGTTTGTAGAAGAGAAGAAGAAAGAGTTTGATTTATCGATGATAGGAGAAATTAAGTTCTTTATTGGATTGCAGATTTCACAACTAAAATATGGTATCCATATTAGTCGGTCCAAGTACATAAAGGAAGTACTGAAGAACTTTGGAATGGAAGATTCCAAGCAAGTTGGAACCCCCATGGTGATAGGATGCAAGCTATCTAAGGATGATGAGTCAAGTGCAGTGGATGTAACTCTATACAAATACATGATTGGTAAGTTGCATTATTTTGTTCATAGTAGACCTGACATTGCACAAGCAGTTATAATAATGGCCATATTTCAAGCTAATCCTCAGGAACATCACTTGGTAGCAGTGAAGAGGATTTTTAGGTACTTGAAAGGGACATAAGACTATGGTCTTTGGTATTCTCACAAAGGTGATTTCTCTTTGAGTGTTTTTACTGATGCAGATTGGGCTGGAAATATTGATGATAGAAAGAGTAAAAGTGGAGGATATTTATTCCTAGGAGGAAGACTGGTGTCATGGACAAGTAAGAAGCAAAATTGCATCTCCCAATCTACTGCATAAGTTGAATATGTTGCAATAGCTATCAATTATACACAAATTGCATGGATGAAGCATGACCTAGAAGGTATCAAAGAGAAGATAATTGAACCTGTGACTATCTACTGTAATAGTACAAGTGCAATGAATATTTCAAAGAATCCAGTAATGAATTCTAAGACTAAACATATTGAAATCAAGCATAATTTCGTAAGAGAGAAAGCGCAGGAAAAGGTAGTGAAGTTGGAATATGTGCCAACCAAGGAGCAGCTAGCAAATATATTCACTAAACTATTACCTAAAGATACTTTTGATTATCTAAGAGGTAAG
Source organism: Thuja plicata (assembly GCA_018584345.1). Classification (NCBI taxonomy): domain Eukaryota; kingdom Viridiplantae; phylum Streptophyta; class Pinopsida; order Cupressales; family Cupressaceae; genus Thuja; species Thuja plicata. The sequence goes on from MU224884.1 coordinate 3,217,535, forward strand.
TTATTCCCCTACCTGAATGACACTAATATGTTGTAAGCATCAATCCAGTGGACTCATTGAATATCTTTCACAATTGGGTTGATGTTAAAAGGAACTACTCCTTAGGGGGAGCAATCAGAGGCAAAGGAAAGTTGTTACAGCAATAGGTGACCTATGTGGCACCTTTGGCATTATTGTCAAAGGGAGAGAAGATCAAAAGAAGACTTTAAAGGAGAAGACCAAGAAGATCAAGAGAACCAAATATAGGTATTGGGGAGAAGATTAGAAGAAGACTTTGAAGGAGAAGACCAGGAAGATCAAGACAAGAAGTTTGGACCAACAGCTAAGGGGGAGCAACTGTTATTAGATCAATATGGTGTTTCCATCAATGTCAAAGGGGAGATTGTTGGGATAAATGATATAGATATTTTTGAGTGTTTATTGGTATAGGTTTGATGATAGGAAGATCTATTATTGTGTTTTCATTTATGTCAACTTGGTGTTGTATTTGTCGACAGTGATCCTGATGTGTTGCTAAGTATTTTTGCAAATGAATTCTATGTTGCAGTAGAATGGGAGTGTACAATTGTGGTTGGATACTTAGGGATGTCTCTAGATGCACTCTCTATGATCGCATATACTGGGAAAAAACATGGAGCACCTTATGATTGATTGAAGAGCATTAGGGCATGCATAAGAACAAAGAGTGACAAACAGTGAATGGTTTGATTTTTCTATCAAATTGGTATGGATCCAAGTGTTGTGGTCATAATATGTTTATCTTAACAAGGATATGTTATTGATAATATGATCACAAAAGGATTGGAGTATTGGAAGGAATCATCTCAGCTGACAGAAGTTCATTATGTCCCTAATAGCTAATGTTTGAACCAGTTTGAGCATTTGGTGTTAGATTGGTGTGTGGTGATTATGTGATTGGTTGCAATGGATGTTTCTATGATCCATGTGTCAAGGTGACATGTCATAATAAATTTATAAAGATTAAATTCTATTTTATTGCTCGAGGTGATCGGATTTAATCAAGTTTTGGAAGCGTGTTGAAGAAGTCAAAAAGGTTTGATTGTTCTTGTTTCAAATCAATTGTGATGAATCTTATAGCCGACCTGAGTTTGTTAGTGAATGTTCTAGATTGGTAACATGTTTTAGGGTTCAAGGATCAAGAGGGAAATATTTTAATACATTTTGTAAGGCGGTTAAATGCCCTAATGGACATGTAATGTATATATATGTAAATCAATGCTTTATGCAACGGTAGATTGTGGATGCCAAGGTGTGGTCGAGTGAAGAGAGAAGATTGTCTGCAAAAGATAGAAGTATTGTGCTTAATTGGATCTGAACAAGTAGAGGAGGCATGCTACACCCAGATCATTGTACTTTTTGAATCCTAATAGGTTCTCAATTAGAAAATCCCTTAACTAGGTAGACTTTAATAGGTCTGATTTGTAAATCCTTTAACCAAGTGACTCTTTAACTAGGTTCAAACCCTTTAGCAAGGTAACTCCTAATAGGGTAAGCTCCTAATAGTGTCAAAGGTAAATCCCTTAACCGGCTGACTCTTAACATGGTCTGATCCTAACAAGGCATAATTGTAAGCTCCTAACAAGGATAGGCCTTTAATAGGGTGCATTTTAGAAGAGTGCAAATATTTGTGGGTATTAATTCCCAACATGTTTTTTCCCTCTAACCAAGGGTTTCCATGATAAAATACTGGTGTCACTTTTTTGCATGTTTGGATGGTTTCACTTATATCTTTTTTATTGTTGGATAAGGTTTAAAGTTGATGAATGTTGTTAATGTGTTGAAAGAATTGGTGAAATTTTATTGATCTGATAGATTATTGATTCACCCCCAACCCCTCTCAGTAATCATGGACCTTATAGTATTAACAACTAGGTTGAGAGATAGAAAATGCAGATTATTTATAAGATATAGGAGGTGGAACTGAAACATAAATATGAGGTGTAGAAGGTGTAGGAAGAAGTCTAGGTCCAAGACAAGAAGAATGGACTATAGGAGAGGAATTGTTAAATTCACAAATCTTCTTAATCTCACATTTTTGATATGATAAGAAATAGTTTTCTTTGCGAGGTTGGACCGATTGAGGCATGGAAGGCCAAAATAAATCAAGATCAAAGTTACCTTGAATAGCTAAAGGTTGATAGAGACTATAGATAATCATGATGATTCTCCAACATGGGGAAATTTCAAAAACTTATGGATAGGAGAGATTATAGCTTTCATGAAAGTGAGCCAAGGAAGACCAATTTTGACTTGAAACTAATCAGAATTTGGGATGAGAACAAAGGTGACATCTAAGATTTTCTTACCAAATTCTATAGGGAGAGGAATGGAACCATGGGTAGGATAAGTGAAGCCATTGAATGTTTTAATCATCACATCAAATTTATCATAGAAATATTGTTGGATTTTTCTAGTGTAAATATGTTCTTCAATTATAATGTTCACCATGAAGTAGGATCTATAAGGACTCCATGAGAAGGAAGACCACTAATCTTCACAACTATGTAAAGAGGACCATTAGGTGCTTTAATAGTCTCAGTAGGATGAAATATAATGCAAATATCACTTTTAGGTTTAGGTTTAGGTTCAGATTGATCAATAAGGTTGACAACATTATTGTCCTGGGTATTATCAGTGTCATAGGTCACAATAGTAGGACAGACAACAATATGGGTTGATGAAGAAAGAATGGAAGGAATAGACTTAATGGCATTGGTTGAATGTGAAGTTAAAGGGTTGGTATAGATTTGAAATTTTTGGTTAGGAAGGGAAATGGATTTATTTCTTTGATCATTAATAACCTCAACAAATATAACATTGCAATCAATAATGTCTTGAACAATAGTTTTCAAATGGTAACGCTTCTCAGTATCATGATTAGGTTGACGATGATATTGGAAAAAATCTTTGGGATCAAATTTCTTGTTGGTTTGTTTAGAAGGATCAATTATCTTAATGGAAGAAAGTGTTAAGACATTAGCATTAATCAACTTCAACATCACATTATGCAAAGATTCAAAAAGGGATATAAAATTACGAGAAGGTTTAAAATAAGATGATAAAGGAGCTACACCTTTGGATGTTGCTGCCACTTGCACATCAACATTGTTCGACGAGTTATTGATCTTGATGAAGCCTTTTGGTTTTTGAAACTTCTGAAAAGGTTGTGATGTGGAATCACTCTTATCAACCGGATCCATTGGAGTGGTGCTCTCAAATTGACTCACTTGAAGCTGATAATTGTGAAGCACTACACATAATTGAGTAAAAGAAGAAAATTCAGAAAGCAATATTGTATCCCTAATGTCTTTTTATAAATTAGCAATGAAACTATTTTGAATATCAACATAAAGCACACGACAATAAATATGAGCATGCAAATCCTTAAATCTACTAATGAAATTAGTCACTTTTTATTTAACATCTTGTTTACAATGCATTAAAATAGTCAAAGAAATATTAGGACCAATATTGTTTTGAAACTATTCGACGAAAGCAGTAGCAAGTTTTTTGAAAGAATCAATGGAATATGGAGGCAAAGAACAATACCATTACAAGGCCGTATCTCGAAAGGTTTTAGTTTTTATCTTATCCATGAACCTATGGTCATGAGAAAATTCACTACACAATGTTTGAAAGGTTTTAACATGGGTCAAGGGATCACCTTTACCATTGTAAGTCTCTAAATGAGGTATTTCCATTTAGTGGGGAATAAAAGCATGAATGATATCCAAGGAAAAAGTGCTAGCAATGTTACAATTAGGAATGTTAAACTTGGATTGATTCATAGAGATAAATTTTTTTTGCAAGGATAAAATGGTTTGAGAAATGATATTGATAGTGGACTCGGTAGAGAGGTTGGTATGAGACATGTGAAATGTTGGGACCATTGTGGGAAACAGAAGGAACATTGGAATAGGAAAATGGAACATTGTTGTAGGTAGGCATGGATGAAGGTTGTTAAGCACATGGAACACTTTTACGTGGAGGAAAAATAGGATTAGGAATTCTTCAAAGACTATTATGAATATGATTAGTGTTTGAAACAAATGTAGTCATGATAGGTGGAGCACAATTAGAACTACTAGGTGAAGAGGTAGGAATGGAAATTGATGTCTCAAGCACTATCCCTAATCGGTTTAACATTACTATCAACAAGATGTGAAATAGTTCTCACAAATTTAATGCCATGTTCATCATTATGAATCAACTTCCTTAAACCTTCAATTAAGTAAATAGCTTATGTATCAGGATTCTCTTGACTTAACCATTGTTCAAATTTCTCAAATTCATATGAAATATTTTGCATTTGGGTAGGAGGAACTCTAAAAGGTTATTCTTCATCATGAGAAGCGTTGGAAGAAGGATTCTCAACAATAGTATTAATGTCATTAGTAGGTGGGTGTGTCTCATCATTATTGATAGGAAATAAAGAGGACTCGGGATCAAAGGAACCCATAAGTCTACAACTTCTCCTAATGGGAATACTATAGGTAGGAATCAATGTTATAACATGCATGCACAAGAGAAGAAAGAAAAGATAGATCTAGCAATTACAAATGTGAAATTGACAAGAGATATTCAAGCATTCATTAAATTTAAACAATATTAATTGAATTGTTAATAGAATGTAATGAATAACACATCTAACTATGAAATGAAAATTAAGGATATAAAGCATATAAAGGACGATCTAACACCACAATAAAAATGAAAATTTCATGTGTCAGGTTCACCAAAAATGTACACAAAAAGAATGAATGGGTGGATGAGATATGATTATCTAAGGTGTATGAAAGATAATTGTCCACCCTCTTTCTTAATGCACACTAGGAAGGAAGATGACCCAATAGGGTCAAGTAGGACTTGAATTCAATTAATTCTTGAAATGGCTCTATATTTGAAGGAAGGAAACGAATAATGGGGATGTAGCACTAAGTGAGTGTAATGATCCTTCGCTATATGATTAAGAAATAAAATTTATTTGAGAAATTAATCTAATAGTGCAAGATAAAAGGATAACATAAGCTAAATTAGATAGTATCGAGAAAATACATATTGACAAAAATAGACAGAAACCTGTAATTACAATAAATGGAAAGCCAAAAATTGTACCAGCCTGATATGTGAATTTGAAGCCCATAGTAAGTTTAACCTTACTAATATAGTATGGTTATGTCCTTTATTTCTCTTTCCATGTGATTGTTTCTTTTGTCTTGGTCTTGGATTGATGAGAACCCAAGTCACTTAGGGGCTTGGTGTTTCCTAGTCTCGCTTACCTTGATAAGAGTTTTTTCCTATGTTTTTGTCTACGATACCAAGAGTATAAAGTGGGTACATACTCCCACTAAAATAGGCGCTAAATGTAGTGTTGTAAATTGCATCCTTGTGCAATTTCTTATTTAGACCTTATTTTAGTGTTCCTAGCCATTTGTGCCTGATATGCTTGATCTAGCTCAATTTTGCATGTAATTTTGGCTTCCTTTTTCCCAAATGGGACCTCAAGTTTGAGGTTTGAGCCATATTGAGTGGACTAAGGTTCCTAGGGTGCCCAATTCCCAGGAACGGGCCAATCAGAGTGTCATATTCCCTGATGATTGGGCCCAAATTTAAACTATGTAACGATTACATTATTTTAATGGGGATTTTAATCCCATGTCAGCTTTCATCGAGTTTTACACTCCAAAATGTTGTGAGAGGTATAAAATCAAACTTCTCTCCATTATTTTGAAAATCAATAAATATCAATTGGAGCTCTTCTCTACAATTTCACATTTCCAAGTCCTAAGGAAAGAGATACAACATCAAGGCATTGAAGACTAGGAGCATTTGCAGATCTAAGAATCTCGTGAAGGCATCCATGATCTTCTTCATCCTAAATTCAACTTCAAGCATCTTCTTGATCTCAATAAGGCTTATGAAGGTATAAGCACTATTTTTCAGATCTAGCTTATGTTATTCTTCAAGATGCTTTCAATTACATTTCCAATTCAACGTTAATTCCTAAACCAAATTTTGACTTAGGAAAACCCCTTTCTACACAACATTTTATTTATTTCTATGTGCAAGTACAAGTGAAAGATGTGTGGAGAAAGTTATATAAAGATCAGTTGAGGAGCAACAGTCTACAATTCATTTCATTATAATTTGTTGGGACCCAGTCAAGATACAAACCTTGTTCCTGGGAAAAAGTTAAGCAGGGCACCCCGTTCTCTTCATTTCAAATTTAGATCTAAATCACAAGTCAGCTGCAATCTTTTGGCTCCATATCTTTTCCAAAATATGTTTTTTTTTTCCCAGTCTCCCTATACACGGAGAAAACCTTCAATTTCCTTCATTTAACCTCCAATCTCACATTCTTCCATTCACAATTTCATAGGAACTTCCATCTACAATGAAGGATCATTACATCCATCTAGTGTTCCATCCCTCTTGAGGCCTAGTGGATCATCTTCCTTCCAATGTGAGTGGGAGACAAGCCTAATCTTCCTAGTTTTTTGGTGTTGTAGTTGTTTATGCGAGACAATTTGGTTATTTTATGAGACGTGGTTACAAACCAGTATTGCCCTTGAAATTTATATTGATGCAATTATTGATGAAAGAGCGTAGAATTTGTGTATTGTATTATAATCTATGTTGCTATCATACAATTGAGCTTTGTGTTTTAGAGTATGGGTTATTCATGTAATATTTTTCCCACATTTGGTGTTATGATTTTATGTGTTTAAAACTAATTTTTCTTATGTGCATGTAATATTTAACTAAAAAGGGGTTGTTTAGAAATTTTTGCATTCGCTCTCCTATTAGATCTTGCATTTGGAAGAATTATTCAACACTTAGCTTCTTTTCCATTGGTATAAAATATTTTTAGCTTTGTTATCCTTTTCAGGTAGAAGGATTTTTTGTGCAAATGTAGTTTTAGTGGAAGTTTTGCTAAGAAATATTTGTTGTAATCTTGTTGTAGTTATGGGATGGCAAGGTCACTCAGTAGAATAAATGTGGAGAAGTCTAAGGATGATAATTTTGAGTTGTGGAAACTCAAAATGGAGGATGTTCTTGTAGATAGGTATCTATGGGCTATGATATCTAGCTCAAAATTAACCACTATAATCCTGGATGTATGTGATACAATAGATAAGAAAGCCAAGGTTCTAATGTGAATCTGTTTGGCTGATTTTGTGCTCTTGAATGTCTATGAAAAGAATACTGTAGTTGAGCTTTGGAAGAAACTTGGTGATATTTATCAAGTGAAATCCTTGATAAATAATCTATTCCTAAGAAAGAATTCATGTTCTCCGAAGATGGAGGAATATGATCTGTTCCAAATCATTTGAATACTTTCAATATGATTGTTTCCCAACTGGGTTCAATTAACATGAAGATTTATGAACAAGATAAGGGCATGCTTTTGGTATGTTCTTTGTTATACTTGTGGGATCACCATGTTATAGCCATTGGAAGCACAACAACCACTTTCAAGATGGAGGATGTGGTTGATTCATTATTTTCTGAAGAGATGCAAAGGAAATATTTTGAGATGGCTAAGGAGGCCCTTATATCTTATTGTACAGATCAATAGAAAAGGGAAAGAAGGAAAAATGTCTAATAGAAGTCTCTAAGGAGATCTAAGGTAATAATTTTAAGGTGCAATGGAATTGAAAAAAATCTATTCACATCCAAAAACAATACAAAGAGGAGAAGAAAAAGAAAGGTAAAAAAAATTTCTCCTATTCTGACTTCAAAAAATCCTCTTAGGATGAGTGTGATTATTTTGTTGTAGAATTTCCAACACATGCACCAAAATATGTGTGGTTGATAGACTCATATGCCTCTTTACACGTGAACTCTCATAGAGGTTGGTTCTTGAAGTATGAGGAATATGCTAGTGGGAAGGTGTATATGGGTGATGATCTCATCCTAAGATTGTTCTTCATAGAAGAGTTAAGATTAGGTTCCCCAATGGTAGAGTGGAGGGATTTATGATGTCTTGCACATCCCTAGTTTGGCATGGAACCTTCTCTCAATGACTAACTTGAGTGATGTAGGTTTTAAGGTTATTTTATTGAGTGGAGAATGTAAAATGACAAGAGCTTCTATAGTTCTTGCTAAACATGTCCATCTTGGCACCTTAATTTGGATGCATTCTTGGTTCAATACAATGGTACTTTTGTGAAGTCTAAGAAGAGGGCTTTGGATTCCTCATTGTCACCACTAGCTTGAGTAGAGAATAAAAATATAGTTTCTACATCTAATTGTCGTGCTTTTTGGGTAGGTAATGGTGTCAAAGCCTTGTAGATGGAGCTCTTAGTGGAGAAAACAATGTTAGGGCACAAGAGACTCGGCAATATTGGTCATAAGGTTCTTAGAGCCCTGAAAAATAAGAGCCTTAATAAAGGCCTTGTTAATTGTAATCTCAAGTATGATTTTTGTGAATATTGTATATATGGACGGCTACAACATTGTGTTTCTTTTTATTCCAATTCTCAAAAGTTTTTAGGGGTTTTGGATTATATTCATTAAGACGTGTTTGGTCTTATTAATGTTCCTTCGTTATCAAGAGCTATGTCTCATTCATAGATGACTATAGTAGAATTGAATTTGTGTATTTTCTCAAAAGTAAATATGGAGTATTTAATTATTTTAAGGAATTCAAATCCTTGGTTGAAAAGTCAAGTGTTTGAGGACGGGTAATGGTGGTAAGTTTTTCTTGAAAAAATTAAATATGTTCTATAAGGACCATGGGATTAAGAGACACAAGACAACTACATACACCCCATAACTAAATGTATTTGCAAAGAGGATGAATAGAATGTTGATGGAGAGGGCTAGGAGTATGTCGAGTGGTGTTGGCCTTGAACAAAATTTCTAGGCTAAAGTTGTAGCCATTGCATGTTTTCTAATTAATAGATCTCCTACTTCAATTCTATTTGAAAAGACACTCATGAAAGCATGGTCTAGTAAAAATCCCTCAATAAGAGATCTTTGAGCATTTGGTTGTGAGGCATATGCACATTGCAGAGTGAAAAAAGATCAAGATTGGAGAACAAGGTCGTTAAGTGTATCTTCATCAGTTATGGTATTGATGTGAAGAGTTACAAGATTTGAGATCCAGATGTAGAGAAGGTTCTCCATAGTAGAAGAGTGATTTGAGATTTTAAACCTTCCACTTTATTTTACAACCATAGAAATAAGAGAAATGATAAAATGAGGTAGTTCATGTCCCACCTGCTCTGAAAAAAGATAAATTACGCACTCCTGTTGGACTTGATGATGAGGAGAACTCAAGAAAATCTAAAAGTTATGAAGAAAAGGAAGAATCTCAAACACAACAATTGAGGCAGTCTACTAGTATTAGGTGGAAACCAAAAAGATTTTGATATTTTTTATTAGATTCTAATTTCATATTTTCTTTGATTGCTCGCGCCGATGAGCCTATAAATTATTTTTGGATGGTGCAAAATTGCTCTCGCAACCCAAGATGTTCCTACATCACTCATCTTCTAAGACATTGGTGTGTCTTGCTAAGTTGGAACTTAGTTGTTGGGATTGACGTCTCTAGTGGGTTGGTTCCTACGAGTCATATAAAGGGAATTGGTGTCTCATTTGGATCAGTGCCTACAAGATTGTAAGAAGTTTTTAATACAAAAGAAATATTTTGTTATAGTTTTCTCCCGCTTGCTAAATCTTGCATTTATGGATGATTAAGTTTTGAAGTATTCCCATTGTGATTATTTGTTTTGAAAGTTAAGAGTTCATTATAATAATAGTTCAATCCCCCACCCTTCTCGATATAATTGTGTGTTATTCAAGACCATCATGACATTTATTTTTGAATGAGAGTGATGAAATCTCCCAACTACTCTTATCTACTTTATTAGTTGTATTGAGGCGAGAACAAAATACTTTTACAATTGTATAGGAGAAGGTTAAAAAGGTTGTTAACCAATGTGAGATAAGTTTGAAACCATACTTCTCAATTGACAAGATAACCGAAGAAGAAACACAAGAAGCACTTGCTCGATAAGAATAAAGTAACAAAAATTATCTTTGAATAACTAATATATGTTTATCATGTAGGGTTTCTTGGGAGCCTAGCCACTAATGTCAAAATAAAGATGTAAAATTATTCAAGGATGAATTAGAAGTCATAGAAGAGAAGGCCAAAAAGAAGATGGTACAAGAAGAGCATGAGTTTTAATTGTCAAAAGAAAGGCGTTAATTTATTTAAAGAAACAACAAAGATTGGAACATTTCCATCCCCAAATTTCAAGAAAATGAGCATAATGAATGTTTAAGAACAACCATTAGTAATGTGGATGGTTGTCCATCTCAGGATAATCACGCTACTGGTGTTTCTAACGCCGGTGTTTCAGATGTTGTCTTGGATGTTGTTTCTTATATTGTTGTTGTCTCGGACGATGTCTTGGGTCGGATTGATGATGTTGTTCTGTCAAGTGACGCGGTTGTTGTTCCTATCCGGACGGTTGATGTTGTCTCTGTTCCAACTATCTTGACTGCTGGTGTTTTGGTTTCTGATGCCTAGGTCTCTCTGGGGGGATGTTGTCCCTGTCCCTGTCGGGGATGCTGGGGTGTACAACCTTGCTTCTAAGGTTGTGATTTTCTCTGCTAAATATTTGTCTTGGCAGAAAGATGCTTTGAAGATGGAGGATAGATGGACAACTGTTAAAGGAAAGAAAATAATGTCTCCCAAGCCTCCTTTTGATATGAGTTTACGGTCACATAAGGGTGGGCTTAAATGATTTTCCTGATGACCCTTTTTTGTTGAATGTTGTCCTGGTCTTTGTTTCCTTCTTGTGGGAGCATCTTCTTGTTCCCTTTGGTGTGTCTAGTGATGTTTCACAATAGTATCTTTGTTCTTTTAAAATTTTATCTTTCGGTGTTTTGTTGTTAAGGTTTTGGGTCCTTTCAAAACCTGTTTTTACTTAATCAAAACAACCATTAGTAATGGACACATCAATCACTTTGGTTCAAACTATGAGTGGGAATTGCCCATGCCAGTAGTGTACAAAGTTGACTTTGAGAAAGAATCCTATGAGAGAAGTGTTCTTGACAAAAGAGTTGATTTTGATTTGCAGCAACTGATACATGATTATGATTAGCATGAAAATGAATGGGTGAAGAAATCATGTCCATAGACAGCATAATAAACCATCAATTCTAGACCAGAATTACTCATTTATATGATTCATGGCATCCAAGTGTTTCGACACCAAAATTCAAAAAGGAGAAAGAAATGGAGCCTCTTAATGAATCATTGCTTGAGCATTCTTGATACACCCACAATTCAAAAAATTCTGAGGAAAATAAAAAAGAGGAAGTTGAAATCAAAAATCATGCAAGTCCTGTAATTGAAGACAAATAAAAAAAATTCTTGTATGGTGAGAAAATTTACTTTGTTGGTTTAAAGAAGACCTTGAAGAATTGAAAGCAATGAAGAATCAATTGTTGGTCTCAAATGACAAAGTGGTGCCAGCTTTAATGAGAATCAATAGCACACACGATTTTATTGAAGACCTCTTTAGGAAGGTTCAAGCTGAGGACAGATAGAAAGGAATTAAGGGCAAAACTGCTCTTGAGAATCTATAAACTATTAAAGATGTGTTCAAAATAATAAAATCAGATTACTTTCATTTTCTTTCAAACCAAGATCATGCCCTCAAGTTTCAAAAGAAATATTTGATGCATGCAAACTGGAGAAAGAGGTTGATGAGCTCAATCCAGAGCTAACTTTAGCTCATTTCTCACTCTACAGATTTGAAATTCAGTCATCTGTTGCAGCCATGCCTAACGAGCAAGAACGAGATGAAGAAAATAATTAAAGGAGAAATTGATCTGGAGGAACTCCAATTTCGAGCCAAAATATCCTTGGATACATGAAGAGAAATTCAAAGAGGATGAAAAACCGTAAAATGACTTCAGTGTTCCTAGTACCATGGTTGTTTAAATCTATTGATAGCACTTGGGAAGTGTGTCAAGGGTATAACTTCACGGAGCTAGAAAAGAGTCTGCCTTGTGATGGTAATTTTCTTACTCTAGATCAAAATGATTTAATGATAGACTTTACATTTACAAAATCAACACAGAAAGATGAACAAGATCATGATGTCTTAAGCACCCCTAGGAGATCACTAGAGGAAGTGCTCATGAATACCCAAGTAGTATAGCATAATAATGGCGAAGCTAATTCATTGGTAAGTATTCATACGAAAAGTTCTCCAACAAAGTTTTTTGGAGGTTTGCAGTGTCATAAGTTATATACCATGCATGATTAGAAGTCAAAGCTTCAAATTTGGTATTGTTATCATCAGTCAGATCAACCATCACATGGTTTTATTCGCATACATACAAGCAATTGACAAGAAAACATAATCAAAGAATGGAGCACTTTCCAATTAATGGCATTGGGGAAGGAATTTTTTAACCTTTAACAAAATTGGAGAGAATGGATATTCCAACTAACATAACTTAAATTTGGATGGAAAAGCAAGTGAATCATGGTGGTTTAGATTTATTTTCAGCCAGAACACAAGATGATTTGTGTCCTTTCTTGGAAGGAACAATCTACAATTCATTAATTAAGATCATCTTGCAAATGATTGTTTTTTGGATTTTAATAAATTATCTTTGGAGTTAATTTGAAAGTTGAAACAATAAATTGTCGTGTGATTATAACAATCATTCAAACACTCTCTAAATTAAAACAATGAATTCCTTAACAAATTTTCCAATTTATATCCAACTAACACAATGGAGACATGGTAGAGAAAGGAAGTTTTGCAGAGAGCTCATTAAGTTCTTGCAAAATAATGTTGTTCTTTTAGAAAAAGGAGTGGGGATTTATTTTGCAGGTGGGATGCAACATAGCATATCAAACAAGAGAATTCATAGACATTTAGATTCATTTGGGACCCTGGTTCTTGTTGAAGGGCTTGGTTGGAAGCAGTCCAATGATTGAGTTGGCATTTCTTGAGGACATGCAATTTTAAGGAGGGAGGACTTGTAATGTCCCTTTTTCAATCTATTCCAATGTTCTTGAAAAGTTCAAAGATTCTTGGAGAATGCCAAATTATTCCAAAAGGAATTATAACAACAACAAAGAGTTGAGGAGTCCAATAGGAGTCTCATGGTTCTTTTTAATACAATTTCAACATTGTGGGAGCATTCTACAACTCTTGGAGATTTCCAACATGCTTGGAGGTTCCAACTTTTCCAAAGACCTTGGGATGTGTGAATACAAGTATTTAAAGAAATAATCTAAAGTTGTCTTAAGGTGATTTTTATTTAGAGGCTTTATGCTTATTTATTTTAAAGAATGGTAGCATGTGTCAAAAAAATGTTTCTAAAAGAGAGCCAGAAAGTGTTAGCACTAGGCATGGGTACATAGTGACTTAAAACTTAAAAGGCTACTATTTGAAAGTGACATTGAAATGGATAATTAAAAGTCATTTTTAATATATAATACTTCAAAAGTCA
>MU224884.1:3245797-3284698 GCA_018584345.1 Thuja plicata
ATCTAAAACTACAATGCTGCAAATTACTAATATGAAGCTAATGCTAAGATAGTATGCTTGTCTAATATGTATGCAAATGTATCTAATGAGTGGGAGAGCTAAAATGATCAAAATGCAGCCTATTTGTTGATTTTCCAAAACTATCAATGCATATTATAGGATCATAATCTCGCTCTTCAAGGAATGAACCTAGACCTAGCTGATTGCTTTCTTCTAAGGATGAAGAAGTAAGAGAGGGGCTTACAACAACCCTTGTTAAAATGTATAGCAAGGAAAAGGCAACCCTTCTTCCAGAGAAGTGGCTTCAGTTTGCTGATCTTTAGGGTCCTACAAGAAAACCAAAGGCTAGGTTGGATAGGGCCACCGTCGCACCAAAAAACCCCATTGGATGGTGGAAATTTCATGGGAGGGACACACCAAAATTGCAACAACTTTCCATTTGATTTCTCTCACAAATTGCTAGTTCCACTGCTGCAGAGAGGAATTGGTCCACCCTTGGCTTCATCCACAACATTAAGAGAAAATGAGCTAAAAAGCTTGTCGCAGTTCATAGTGACTTGAGACTTTAGAACCGACAGACTACTAAGTATCGATAAACTCTAGTAGCGCGATGGGATGTTGGTCGTGAGAGCAGTTGAGTAGCTTTCGAAGATTTCTTCATTGTCTTTGGATCTTGTGCATCATTCAAAGACTTCTATTCTTCTCACATGGGAAAATTTCATGCACCTATATGCAAATCTCCTTCTTCCACAAGGAAGGAATGAAGTTTGGCATTCATGGATCACATTTCGAATTCTTCTTCGAGCATCATTCAGCATTGCAGGTTATATTATCTTATGGGGGATCTCCATAGTCTCTTTTATCTCCTTTGGGAAGTCATATTCTTGAATAGAGTGATAGCAATAGTCTTTGGGAGGTCATCATGAGTCCTCCTTAAGTTCTTTCTATCACTTCTCTTATTCAAACTAGTACATTTCACATTGCATCATTTTTCTTTTGGAGAAAAGTTTTGTTCCCATTGGGTTTTCTCATTTTTCTTTTCTTTATGAGATATTTGTATGGGTACCTAATATGGCCTAGTAGCCAGAACTCATCATGTAGCACCTAGTTAGCTAATCACCTATCTATGATTGACCTATTCACACCTAGATTAAGTTTACTTTGGCTTTTTCATGCTTTTATCTCACCTCGTATTGTTGACACATGTGTCCTCACCTTGTGAGACACCTAGTGCATTTACATTTGACGCTTGCTCACACACTTGTCAAGTGATCTCACAAGTGTCCCAGGTTTGGACAGGTAGTCAATTGTTTTCTACCACCTCAGCTCATCTACCTTGCCTAAAAATGCAAGGTTTCTCATTGTATTTACACACTCTCATTTCATATATGATATACATGCTATTGTGCACCATTTGTAACTAGTGGAGGTTTCATTTTCATGCTTTCAGATTTTGGATTTCTCCAACAATTCCATGCAGATTTCAAAACAGCAATCTTGTTCATTGAAACTATCTGTCTTAACTTGGTCATATGATCCTTGATTTCCTCACAAGAAATTATGACAGATCATAAGATCCCTTGTAAGGACACAATTTGCAAACTACATTCTCTATAAAACAATAGAGACCAACGAGCACTTTAGTTTCATAGATGAGTACACTATAAAATTTTGGTAAGATAGAAATGCTAATTTAGGCACTCCAACAAGAGCTCATTATCTATAACTTTTTTTATTCAATACAACCAAATGCATTTGTTTATTTCTTAGGGGTGCTGCAACCCTCAGAAGTCATTTTTTTCAGAATTCTTGTAGCCCTACCAAATTGATGACTCAATTCTTCTAGACTAGTTCAGCCAATGGGGGTGTTAATACCTCCTTGCATCCAGCCTTTACCTAGGGACCAGCACTACATTTCTAGTTCCTTCACCATTTCCATGGGGCACTTAACCTCATATAATAGAAAGGTTTCTTCCTCTTCAACAAGGAATATGAAGATGCCTATCATGATAGCTCACACAGTTCTCTTGGCCTGAGCCACCTTTTCAAATGTCGATCTCAAAAACAATATTGGTGACTTTGCTGTAATGGGTGGCACTGCAGATGCTAATCTAATGTTTATGATGCCTTGAGGTTTTAATACATCCCCCAATTATTGTTGTCTCTATTGTGATAGCGTCTCTCACAATTTTTCGGGATTCTTTTCAGTGAGGAGGGATATAATCCAAGGATCTATTATGGGGCCCCAACCCAAGGACAGAAAACACCATACACATGTGGAAGCATTTAATCTTTATTCCTCCATTAAAAGCGGCCAAAGGGGACATACAATTTGAAAGAAAGGAAAATAGAATATAACAGAACACAATAAACGACATTAGAAAAAAGTTAAAACCCATGCATGGAGGTTAGAAGCCCCACAATGAGCCATGCCCTAAGCAACTAGTACATACTGCCAACAGTCAGGCCCTATTAGGCATGCCATTCCCGAACACTGCAACAATCTTTACTTTCACGTTACTGCCTCCATCATGTGTATTGAGCCCCTGAAACTATAATCCCTTTATCAATTTTGCATGCCTCATGGCTTGAACCAAATTGCCACTTTCTAGACAAGGGAGGGTGTAACCACTAGAAACCTTCATCAAGCCTTTATGTTGTGAAATTAGGAGGTGCTTCACCTTGGCAAAATTCTACGAGGGTGGCCATGTCTAAATCACCAAGGAGTAACTACTAGAAACCTCCACCAAGCCTTTATGTTGTGAGACCAAGAGGTGCTTCATCTTGGCAAAATCCATGAGGGTAGCCAGATCTAACATCACATATTGTAATTCCACATGAAAAATCTTGCAAGTTTTTCAATCCTAACTCTTCAAATGCTTTGATTGTGCCTACCATTGCAAACAAAGCTCTTCACCTGTCTCAACATCATGCATTCTTCTATGGGACCAATAAGTGCTCCAAAATTCTACAAACATCATAGCCCTCATATGGAGGGTTCCATTATCCTCCAATTACTTTTCGCCAAGATGCACTTCACTAGATTCAACAACATAGACGATGGGCTACAAAAATCTTCTTTGACAAGGGATCATATACCCTACCTCTTCACAAAGGGTCTCTAGAGCCTCAAGCTAGCAAGGGAGGCATGAAAAAGCTCCAAAATGACCAAAGACCAACCTAAAAAACCCAAAGAACAAAACATTGTCAACAATATACCAGACCAAAGCACCCATGTCAAGAAATGACACATACCTATAACAAAGAGCTTCCACAAACGAAGTAGTAGTATACACACTCAACAAACCCAAAGACTTGTTTGCCAACACCTCAAAAAAATGCACAATAATAAACATCACTAATGGGAACCCACCAAAGGAGGATGTAGCAATGGGGTCAAATGTAGTTTAATAAATTTATAAAACCTTCCCAAAAACTAGCATTAGCATTTTTGAAAGATGATATGGGGGAAAGATCCACACTATGGTTAGACAATAAGTTTGCCACCTTATTCAATTCTCAATGGAAATGGCTAAAAGAAGCACTAACAAAGCCTTAATAGATGCTTATAGCCCCCTCGAGAAGGGACTTAAGCTTCCAGTTTTGACACCCAGCTTTCCTAGGCCTTTAATGAAATCCATAGGATTTTTTTCAATCACAATGTTCCGACGTCCTTCTGACAAGGCCAATCATAGTCCAGAAAAGATTGCTTGTCTTTCTACCTCATTATTGGTTCTACTTGTGTTATAACATATGGGATCCACCCTTGATGAGCGAACGTGTAAAGTCATGACGAACATAACTCACCCTACAAAACCAGGATTTCCTCTAGTCCTGCCACTGAACTTCAATTTCCAGCAGTCCCAAGATTCCCCTATTCCTCACATAATACTGTCTTCCACATCAGCATTTCCACTACTTCCATCTACAAATGGCATTCACCACCCATAAATTTGGGTTTGATATTCACATTGTTATTACTTTATACTTTATTGGTACTAAATTTATCTGATTGAAAGTCAAGTATCCTCCCAATGTAATGAGTTTACGCTCAGGTTGAATCAGATCCATAAATGAAAAATGCATTTCATATAGTTTACAAAAAGGGCATATATAAACAAAGAGGAAACTCCATCGGCAATCTATTTCCTAACTCAACCTTTGATTGGGATATATTAACGAGGGTATGCAGAAAATTCATATTGCTTCTCCATTTCTATGATAGCTGATTCAGGATTTCAGCAATATGGCTGTCATTTTGTATATTACATGTTACCAAGGTTTAGAACACATACCTAGAATGAGTTTCTTTTAGATGAAAAATAATGTCCTAGAGAAGAAATCTGTGGATTCCATATTTGTTATCAGTCTTCAAACTAATCTTTACTCTCCAAAAGTTGTTCACTGCTCGACAAATAAATCTTCATCCCTCGTCAGATGTTCAAATCTTCAGTAAGTAATCAGAAAATTCTGGAAGCTACATTTTCCAGAATGGAACTCTAAACATTTCAACTGAATGCAAAACAGTAAAAGAAAAAAAAAATCAATGATATTGTGATTCAATGGAAAGGATGGTAGCATGATACACCACTCACCAAGTTCTAAACCTTCTCGGACTAATGTTACAAAGCAGCTAGGGTCAGGAGTGATGGGACCCAAACCCAGGGTGACTTCAACAGAAATAGAAACTGAATATCATGGCAGCTTAGACAAACATAAGTTTTGGCACCAACATGAACATGGGAACCTCTTTCAATAAGCCAGGTACATGTCAGGTACAATTTAGCTTTAAATGCTGGCATACTTGCACCGCCAAGCTGGTTGTATACATTCTCTGAAAAAAGAAAAAGAAAACTGCAAAGGAAAATTGGAAGGTGGAGAGGAGGTAAATGGAAAATTCAAAATTTAAAAAGATAGAAATGAAGGCCATATGGAGAAGTTACGACTTTGATGCTGAATTGCATAGGTTTACTATGTGGCATTGATGTGCAAGTCGGGTCAAATTATTTAATAGTAGCTGCTACAGTGATAATTATGAAACAAGAAAAGCCAGGCTAGAATCCTCAAGCATTTTGAAACCAGATGTCAGATCAGAAGACTACACTCATATGCTTTATTATAGCAGACAGATTACTACAGACTTCTCTGTATGGGAAAAACTAGTTTTCCTTTTAGAGAATTTTGTTAGGTGAAATTAAAAAAAAAATTGCACATGTAGAAAACTCAACTTTGTTATTTGCCCTTTCAGTAACAGATTTATCCTAAATCAGTAAATATAACCTAGATTCTAGACCATTAACAGAAATTCAAGGGTGACCCCACATTTTTTCTTGCAACTTCCACATTTTTCCTGCCTTTCTCAAATTATCAGCAATAATTGAGCATACATGAATAGATGATCTTCTAGTAAAAGCAATCAATTAGAAAGAAGCACGAGCTGTCAAGTACATGTATATTTTACAATTTATGTATAGGTTGGTAGATTTAAGAAATTGAAAACTGTTGTTTGCAATAGACAAACTGCAATAGTAACACAAAATGGGTTTTAAAAAACAAAAATTAAACAAAAGGATAGAGCGCAGGTCATGGGGAAGCTTGCCAGACTTAACAGATGAAATATAGGCATCTAAGCTTTGGAATTGCATACATCAAGCAAGGTGAAAGTTAACTGTAGCTACAAAATTTCACGTGCTAAATTTCTTCTTGCTGATGATGACTAGTGGGGGAGGATTTTTCTTTCTTTTTATTTTTTTTTCCTTTCTTTCTTTTTCTTGCCTCCTTTTCTTTATTGTGCCTGCTTTATGTCCAGGGCTTTTTTTTCCCTAGTACTTCGCGCTACTGTAACAAATGTACAATTACAGTCCCTTTGACCTATTTTTTATCATTCATTACATTAAAATAATTGTCTTCCTTTCTTTCTAGTGACTGCTTCTATTTCCATGCAAAGTGAATTAAATTTAACATAGTTTTAAAACTTAAAGGGTACTCACTAAACTCGCGAGTTATTGTTTGTGCTGAGAAACTTGCCTATGCTAATGTAATATCCCCTTTTGGGATCGCCCTAAATCTTTCCCTAGAATCACAAATTCAATTTAAATAAGAAATGTAAAATAGTTAGAGTGATAACTTTACCAATTAAAATGCTTTCAGGTAAATCCTCGTTTAGGTCCTGCAATCATATTAAGCAATATTGCATATATATATAATTCATACAACCAAATATTTCTACAAGGGTTAGGGATCAAACATATGAGTACAAATATGTATATATTAATAATCATCATAATCCATGAGATAAATCATGTAATATCTATATTCATTTTTAGTATTCAACCATCATAGGATTTGAATGAAGGAGTGCGATAGGGTGCCCAAAGCAATCCTCACGCTAAGGCCAAGAGCGGACTTAATACCCCCGTGGCCCACGTGGCAGACACATCATTCATCCATCATGGAGTGGCCTACTTAGTGGGGATGCTCGTCTCTGCCCTGCCTATTCGTGTCACCTTATTCACCTGCTTATGAACGTGACTTCTCCATCAATCAACCATCATAGAGGTTGGAGAGGAAAGCACAATAGGGTGCCCGAAAATCCTCCTATCTAAGCCCAAGGGTGGAATTCCATACCCCCTTGGCCCACATATGGCAGACACGTCAGTCATCCATCATGGGTTGGCCTACTTTTACAACAATCTCATTTTTGCTCTCCCTTCTTGTATTTCCTTTTCTTCTCTACATAATTTCTTGTTGGGTTATAGTCTTATAGATAGTTTAATTATATAGAATACCACAACACTTGTAGAATACGAGCTTATTGCAGGGTATATAATTCCAGTTTGCTGTTGTAAATAAAGTGGATCTGAACTGATGCAGTTTTCTTGTTGAATGCTGACTTTTACTTTTTTGGATAACTCTCGATGCTAATTCCTCAATGTTACCCGGGGATGCGTCCCTGACCTAATTTCCCCCATCTCAGTACCAGGACGTTTCAGAGACTTGGGGACAGCCAGGGGACGTCCCCCCCATCCCGGATTTTTGAAATTTTGGTGGGGACGTCCAGGAAACTTGGGGGCGTCACCCAAAAAAAGGGGCCTTCTAGAAGTACCGGGGACCCCGTAGCTGTCCCCCGACTGTACCGGGGATGGTCGTCCGTCCCCAATTGTTTACACATGAAAAAGTCTAAAATAAATTAAAAAATTCAAATTGTTTTACCATAAGGGGGGTTGGTTTGAGGGCCCCACCTTCTTACATGCCCTAAAAAGCCAAAAACGTGGCTTAAACTTGCATCTTCTCCATTCTTTTAACATGCATAAAATTTTCATAATTTTTACTTCTACTCTTTCATTGACAGTAACAGCAAGGGTTTGAAGTTTTGAGTTGAAGGAGCAGCAACAAGGATCTTTTGGAGTGATATTATCATCTTAGGAAGCAAGAGCTTAGAAGAGGTAAGTTTAACCATCATTCCATCTTGCATTTTTCATTTTTTTTCAAAGTTAAAGCTTTAAAGTAGTCTGATTTTTATTTTTTTTTGCATTGTTTTAATTTAACTTCTTTCTTCAATCTCAAGAAACTATAAAAACCAAAATGAGCAGCAGTGAGTAGTGAGGAAGAATATGTGGGTGATCAAACTCATAGTGTTGAACTTGAAGCTAGTAGTGGGGAGCAACAACCTCAACCTAATATGTTTAAGTGCCCTTCAAAAATCATGAGCAAATATGCAAAGGGCCCTTTCATAAATAAAAAAAATCTTCTCCAATATGTCACACATAGGGGTCAAAAACAAAATGCAAGAGGGACTAGGGTGTGGGATTGTCATGTTTGTAAGGATGATTTTAGGGGCAGCTATACAAGGGTTAAGTCTCACTTTTTGGGTATTGCATACCATGGGGTTATAACTTGTCCAAACTTAACTGAAAAGAAGAAAATAGAGTGCCATAGATTGCACAATGAGGCTGAAATGGGGAAACAAGGTTTGACAAGTCCAACACCTACTTTATCAAGTACACAATCATCTAGGCCATTATCACCCACTATTGGTGTTAGTTCTATTGACACAAGAGGAAAGAGGAAGGTGGGTGACAAGGGAAAAACAGTTGAAAGTATGTTTAATGCACAACATGAAGTTACAGAGTCATCCATTGCTAAATTCTTTTTTTTTTCTAATGTTGTCCCATTTCATGTGGCCCGTTCCTCTTATTTTAAACAGATGATGAGAGATGTAGCCATTATGGGTCCCTCATTCATACCCCCTGGTGATCATAAGCTATGAACTACCCTCCTAAACAATGAGTACTCCAAGATTAATATGTTGGATATGAGACGGATGTGGGTTAGGAAAGACTGCTCTATTGTGATGGATGGATGGACTAATGTTAGACATCGGAAACTCATCAATATCATTGTCACATCCCCTGCTGGTTCATATTTTCTGAAAGCCATAGATTGTTCAGGGAAGCATAAGGATGCAGAGTTTTAGTTCACCATTTTGAGAGATGTCATAGAGGAGATTGGGCCTGCTAATAGTGTACAGGTGATCACAGATTCAACACGTGTGTGCAAATCAGTTGGTTTTATGGTGGAGGGTGCTTACAAGAACATCTTTTGGACCCCTTGTGTTCATGCATTGAACAATGCATTAAAAGACATTGCTAAGATAGATTGAGTGAAGCAAGTGGTGTCAGAGTTCAGATGTTCATTTGTAAACATCACAACTCACTTGCTCTTTTTAGGTCCTTCTCAAAGGAGTTCCTCAAACCAGCTAACACAAGGTATGCCAGTTTGAATTACTTCATTTTCTTACTTCATTTTAAAATTATTTAAATTATTGTTACATGTGTTTTGATTTTCTAATTATTCAAAATTATTTATATTATAGGTATGCCACATACTACATCTTGATGGAGAGGATGCTTGAGGTGCATGAGGCTCTACAATTGATGGTGGTGAATCCAAAGTGGACCCGATGGTCTATTTCTAGCTCTGCTGAAGGAAGATCAGTCAAGCTAAAGATCCTTGATGACAGTTGATGGGGAACAATGAGGTAAGATGCTGATTTTATTTAAAAATTAAAATTAAATGTTAGGCTTTAGATTGCTGATTTTTATATTATATTAAAATTTCTAATTCTGATTATACAATACTTTCAAATTGTTTGTTTGCATTTTGCAGATTTTTTTGTGCTAGTCATCTCCCCTATTGTAGATGTCATTAGATATGCTGATACAAACTCTCCTAGTCTTGGAGAGATATATGAGACATTTGACAACATGTTGAGGAAGACAAAAAGAACAATTGCAGCTAAGGATCCTACTTTGGGGTATTATGAGGAGCATATTAGGCCCATTGTGACGCGGAGGTGGGGCATAATGAATACCCCACTTCATATGGCAGCCTACGCTCTAAATCCCAAATGGTATGTAGAATTGGATGGAAGGAAGCCTCCGTGTGATGATGCAAAGGTATTAGATGGCTTCTCAAAAGCCATTGATAAGATGTCTTCAAAGCAAGAGGCTTCCATACTTCGTGCACAATTCCTTGACTTCACAAACCTTCGTGGCCCAAACTTGAGTAAACCACAGGCGAGGTTGGACAAAGTCATATTGGCACAGAAAGATCCTATTGGGTGGTGGACATGGCATGGGAGAGATACACCACAGTTGAAATTGCTTGCCACTCGCCTCCTTGCACAGGTTGCTAGTTCCTCTGTTGCAGAGAGGAATTGGTCTACATATGGCTTTATCCACTCCCTCAAGAGGAATAGACTTACCTCTAGACGAGCAGAGAAGCTAGTGGCGGTGCATAGTGCTCTTCGACTTCAGGATCATCAGACTCCCGAGTATAGGCAGACTTCAGCATTATAGTGGGATGTTGATCCTGAAGATGTGGCTCGGGTTGATGAAGAGGAGACACCATCGGGATTGGTTGGGGTTCCATTAGATGAGGATGCACTTGCAGTGGACCATGACAGTGACGATTCAAATGACTCTGATTTTCATACAGAGTTCGCTAGATTGAAATAGGAGCAGCAGTGTGCTTTGTTTTTATGTATTTTGATTTTTATATTGAACATGAAACTATATGGCAGCACTTAGCCTTTGGGCATTTTGGTTTTGTATGTTAAACTTATTTACATATGATATTTTTTGTTATCACATGCTGATGCATATATGATATTGACATTGGACAATGAATTCCAATTTCCAAATTTTGCATGCATATTGTGTTTTGAAATAATGAAATGTTGTAAACTTGTATGTTAAGGTTCTATGATGTTTAAATGGCATGCTTTATCCATATTTTCATATGAATGTCATGTATATTTGCACATTTCCCTATATATTTTAAAAATTCCCTATATTTTATATAGTCGTCCCCGTTGTCGTCCCCTCGCCGTCCCCGACCTTGGCAATAAAAGTTGCCGTCTCGAAAACTCATCACCCCGTCCCCTACCCTCCCCGTCCCGGAAACTCGGGGTAACCTTGTAATTCCTTTGATGCCTTCCCTCCATCGAAGTTCCTCCTTAAGTATCCTTTGCTTGATAATGGAGGATTGTGTCTCTTTTTGGCAGTAACCCTCTCTTCAAGAGTGGTGTTTCTTCAAAGTTCTTTTATCCTTAACGAATCTCAATCGATGTTACATTAGACTGCTGAAGTTGTTTCGCCCTTAACAAATGTTGTTGTTAATACGTTAGATCGCTGCATTAAGTTTGTTGATTGTTTATTTCATTGAATTCATTCCTTAGTTGAGTATATACCTATTGATGTGAGTTTAGTGACTACTCCAACATGCACGATTAAACACTTAGTATTCCAAGATGAAACACCAAATATCAAATCCTCTCTTGAACAAGGAAGCTTAGATGCTAAACATGCGACAATGTGTGATGAACTATGACAACCTCAAGCTTCCTTCTAATGTTGGGTGTAACTCAGTTTTATGATATGATTCATTGCTAATCATTTGAGAACTTACGTTAGCTCTTTTGTGGAAGGTGTATCGACTTCTTGAATGTGAATGGTATAGCAACTGAGCTCCTTAAAATACTCCTAACAAATGCTTGAAATAAAGTGCAAACAGAATGAGGGTTTAGATATCTAAACTAGTTACAAGTCTAACTCTAGTAATGCAAGACAATATTGATGTTGTGGTGAGACGAAACCAGTTCTTGCTTGGCCAAGTCAACTACGCATAGGAGGGTACAATCTTCTAAGGGTGCAAGTATGATCTTCAAACCACTTGGCTCATCGAAACCATAAATAATGCAAATCAATGAACATCAAGCAATTTAAGTGAAGTATTTGCAATCAGAGCCCAAACTAACCTTACATTGGTACTTGCAATCAACAAGTATCAAAAGGTATGGACACTAGTTTCACCATGTTTTCAACAACAACAATATATTTCATTAAACTATCCAACCATCTTACTTCAACTATATTAAACTTCTAATCAACTTAAGCAAATTTAAACTAAATGAGGAATTAAGAAACCATGCAACACTCCAAAATAGTTTAAGCAATCCACCATGAAATCAACAATGAACATGCAATTATTTCTAGGAAGTGGAGTTCGGCCCCAAGGGCCCCCAGACTAGGCCAAGTTCGAACTAGTCCGTGGTCCGGGTCCGGTCCATAGGGACCAAGTTTGAACCACCCAGCAGTCCATTCAGACCCGGGTGAACCAGCAAGAAAACAACGAATTTAGGATGAACTTCGCCGAACTTGGGCCCGCGAACGGAGTTTAAGGCATTTTTTTGCATAATTTATAAAATTTTGACATCCACAACCCTAAAAAGTGGATTTGAAAGGGTTATGTTGACTTCTCCTTATTTGTGGTGTGCAAATAGGTTATTTTGTCTTGAGCAAGAGGAAATAGGTGGTTGAGCAAGAGTTTGGTTGTGCAAGGAGGAGTTGGAAGATTGATTTGTGGACCTTCTTCAAGTGTTTGTGCCTCATTTCTACACCTTTGCAAGCTTCCAATGAGTGGAAGAGGTAAGTTCTTGTTCCATTTTCTTTTTGTTTTTGTTTAAGCATTTTTTTTTTTTTCATTTCTCTTTCATTGTCCATAAGATCTACCAATTTTTTTCTAGAATTTTTCATTCTCTTGTTTTTATATTGAATATGTATACAATTTCTTGCCATAGGAAAAGGAACTAGAATGGCATCTACCTCTTCCTCAGTAGGCAATATTGAACAAAGAGTAGAACCCCCTTCTAATTCTCCTTTGTGGAAGTATGTTGATATTGTAAGACCCCTTCCAGGAGGTGGTGCATACCATTGGAAATGTCAAGGTTGTAATGTAGAAAGGAATAGTTGATATTTCCGTGTGGTAGGCCATTTGTGTGGATACCCTAGAAGAGGAGTCAATATGCCCTGGAAAAAGGTGCACCTATACCAAATGCAACAGTATTAAAATATATTGCAAAGCATGAAGCAACAGAAGAGAGAGAAGAACATCGTAGACAAATTACAGACAGTGGCAGTAAAAGTAAAACAAAAAAGCAAAGGGAATGCTACCCCCCTCTACAGATGTTGTGATAGAAGATCACCCCTTTTATACTACCTCAACTGCCCTTGATATTGAAAGTGAAGAACCCCTCACACACAAAAGAAAGGGACCACTAGAAACTGCATTTCAAAATCAAAGTAGAGAAATTGTCGACATTGATGTGGCAAGATGCTTGTATGCAAATGGGCTTCCTTTTAGTGTTGTTCGCTCTCCATATTGGAAGAAGATGTTGAAAAGTGCCAATGAACCTCCAAGAGGGTATAAGGGCCCCGGTTATAAGAGTACGGACCACCTTGTTGGATCAAGAGGTCAATTGATGATCAATTGAAGCCCATAAGGGATTCATGGGTTGAGACAGTGGTATCAATTGTTTCAGATAGGTGGAAAGATGTTAGAAATCGTCCCTTGATCAATGTCTTGGCGGTGTCCCCTAAAGGGGCAATGTTTTTGAAATCCGTGGATTGTGAGGGGCAAATAAAAGATGGGCCATTTATTGCTAATATCCGCATCTCTGCCATTGAACAAGTGGGTGCTAGAAACGTTGTCCAAGTCATAACGTACAACGCAAAGAATTGTAGAGCTGCTGGTTTGTTGGTTGAAGAGCGATATCAACATATATTTCAAACACCTTGTGCGGTCCATTCACTCAATCTTATGCCAAAAAAGATTGGGAACAAAATTGGGTGGATCAAAAAGGTGTATGCAGAGGCTAAGGACATCCAGATGGTCGTCACAAACCACCACATGGCTCAGGGAATATTCAGAATGTTCTCACGTTTGGAGCTACTAAAGGTAAGTGAACTTGAAACTCAAGTTAGTAATTTAATTTTTTTTTTAAATTAGTATCTTACAATTTCTGATTTTCTTATTTAGATTGTGTAATGTGTCTTTTGTTTTAAAGTATGTATCTTATAGTTGTATTTTTTGGTTCTAATTTATGTTACAGGTTGCTGAGACTCGTTTTGCATCAAATTTTATCGTCTTGAGACGACTTGTGCAAGTGAAAGAGGCACTTTACAATATGGTAATCAACAACAATTGGGCTATATGGAGGCAAAGCAACAGTGAGAGGGCACCCAAAATAAAACAAAGGATATTGGATGACTCATGGTGGGAAGGTGTGGAATATCTCATTAAGTTCACCGAGACCATTATGAGCGTGCTTAGGTACACTGACATGGATAGGCCTTGCCTTGGGGAGATCTATGATGGCATAGACTTAATGCTTGAGAAGATCAGGTAAATTGTAAATGAAAAAGAGGAAGAGACCTTCAAACAATTGCAAGCAATTGTTGTAGAACGATGGAACAAAACGACCACTCCTCTACATTTGCTTGCTTATGCATTGACGCCCAAATACTATAGCACCCAACTGATCAACCAGGAAGGCTGCCACCCTATAGAGATGTAGAAGTGTCTGATGGGTACAAGGCAGCATTTAAAAGACTCTTTCCTGATGATGATATGCGAGATGTGATTATGGATGACTTCATAGACTTTGTGAATGCAAGAGGTCTAAGTAATGATGCTCTTTGTCATCGGTTTAGGAAGGATGCTCATAGTTGGTGGTACTTCCATGGCCAAAGATTCCAAATGTTGCATCCCCTTGCAATCAAAATTATATCACAAGCTTTATAATTAGTTTACTTTATCTTCATGACTAGCAAGTAATTTTTATTTTATAAGATTAATAATTTTATTTTAATTGTTTACTTTGTCTTGTCTTCATAGGTTGCTAGTTCATCTACAGCAGAAAGAAATTGGAGCACATATTTGTTCATCCACTTCGTGAAGCGCAATAGGTTGCAATCAAAAAGAACGGAGAACTTGGTATTTGTGCATTACAACTTGCGTCTAGTCTCACAATAGAGTAAAGAATACCATGAAGGGGAGACGAAGTGGTGGGATATAAATGAAGAGCTTGTGGACTTGGATGCTTCCATTTCTTGTCTTGCACTTGATGAATGTGAAGATTTTGACGCCAATACTATTATTGGTGCATCTGATCCCATTGGCCTTAGCTCTATTTGTGACTCAACTAATGCCAATGAAGAAGAAGAAGATGATGAAGAAGAAGAAGGTGAAGAAGAAGATGATGAAGAAGAATAGAATATCAATAAATTTTTAATCCATTAGTTGAACTTCAAACAATGATACTTGAGTCTTGAACTGATATTATGATTTAATTTTAATGTTTTAAATCTTTGATGTTGAACTTAAACTTGAAGTATATGATGGTATGATCATGATTCCGATTCATAATGCTATGATAACAAGTGTTTTTGTTGTTTAAACGTTTTTATAATTATGTGACATTCTAATCTTAACTCATGCTTCTAGGCTGCATATATATATATATAAACACGAACCCGAACCCGAACCCGAACCCCTTTTCAAACCCCTTTTCAAAATTTTGTTGTACCAGGGAACCGGTCCTTCGTACTTGATCTTGAACCCGAACCCAAACCAGCATCCTAGAATTATTTTGGTAGCATTTAGGCAACAATTTCTCCAATTCTCTCTTTACAAATTATTTGAGCAAGGCTTATATAGTTGCTCCAAGTACAATGAATGGCCAAGATTGACTTGAGATCAATGGCCAACATTGTTCCAACACAGCCCTAATGTAACTACCAGCTACAAGCATTAAATGTCATCCAATTACATTAAAAAGACAGTTTGTGGGCCAGTAAAAAAATTACATTTCTTTGACGGACCAATAAGAAAATAGGTTAGGTGAAGGCATTAGATACATCCCACATGTTTACTTGGAATAGTTTGATTGAATGAACTTGGACTCATGGAATTGGGATCCTCTGATTGGTTGAAAATGAATGGACGCCACCTCAGCATGCTTGTTTTGTAAACTTCATCAATTCCACTTCTGCATCCTCATAAAGAAGTCTTTGCGTCTCTAGAAATATCTCTTGATACTCAACATTTTCAAGCCCTTGCTTAATTGTGACAACCCATATTCCCAAATTGTTTCATCTTCATGAATCTCCTCCATCCTTTTCCTTTTGAAATCTTCTCATTGACATGATTTTTGAATTTTTTTGTACTTGAAATCTTGATGTCTTTGCCTTGATCTTGTAAAAATGATAATTGGATCGTTCTAGTTGATCTTGGATTTTCGAAGGATATTCAAGATTGTGATAAACTCCTTTGTTTGTAGACTTGTTCATGATGTTGTCAATCGCATCGTTTGTTCATCATCCTCTTCCATACAATCATTTTTGTCCTCGAACTTGGTTCGCATCTTGACTTGTATCTTGTCTTGTCAATGTTCTAATGTCGTCCTTGATGTTGAAAGTCGCCTTCACTTGAACTTCAAGCCCGAGCCTAACCTTCTACGCTAACCTCCATTTCACCTTGCAAAACAACATCACTTTATCAAGAATATATCTTTTACATGTCCAGCTTGCAAATGAAATCTTACATTCTTACAATTTTCCAATTAGATTCCTTCTTCAAGTTCATAAGACAAAATTGATTGAAATTCTAACAAATGATCTAAAATTTTCTATCATACCATGCAAAACACTTTCAATTTCCATCTTAATCCGATCTCTAGCTTTTCATTTTCTTCTAAGTGTTAGAATGTGAAGTTGATGTTATTCATGTTGTTGTCATTAATGATTATCATTGATGTCAACATATTCTATGCATTTTCATGTTCCAGTTGTATCGGTTGCTATGTACCGATAGGATGTGTGTCTCGGTAGAAGTGTTCACCGACAGATTTCTCTTTCGGTAGTGGTTCTACGTTGTGTGCAACATTTGGTGGATCGGTTGTTTGGGTCGATCCTATCTGGAGCATGTTCGTGTGTGTTTCGGTCTCAATCGTTGTTATGTAACATGCTCATCATGTTCGTTGGAACTAATGGCTTTGGAGATGGTTTTGCGTGTTGGCATGTGCGAGGCAAATTGTACTAATCGAGGTGGTCCACATTTCATTCCTTACCACCGCAGGAATGTCTTGGTGCGACCTATTTCAAATTGTGTTTGGCCGACATGTTTGATGGCATCAAGCAGTATAAGAAGGGTGAGGGTTCTTGTTGTTTGTGGCTTATGTTTTGCTTGTATGCGAAATGATTGCGAATCTGTTTCTGGAGATCTATGTGTTATTGATCTTGTGCATGGTAGATTGTTGGGGACAGTGATCTCAGTGGTGGATTCATTTTTTTCAAATACTTTGGCAGTGAGCCTTTTTCATATTTAAGGGTAATTAGCCCGACTGGCAGTGAGCACAACCGGCAGTGAGCCTTTGTACAAGTCACCTTAACCGGTGTTTACATTTCATGAGAATTAGCTTCTCTGTGGTTTTTCCCAGTTTGGGTTTTCCACGTAAATATTGGTGTTCTCTGTGTCGGTGATTCTGTGTTTACATGTTTACATTTTCTGTGGTTGTTTTATCTGCTTAACCGAAAGATCAAAAATTGTTATTACTACTATTGTCTAATTGTTTACCGCAGAGAAAAAAATTTATAAGTTATATGGGAATAACTAATTCACCCCCCNAATTCCCCCCCCCCCCCCCCCTCAATTATTCTGCCTGTTCAACAATTGGAATCAGAGCTTGGTTCCTCGCTGAAGAGCTTAACCGCTTGAGGAAGATCCAATGGCACATAAATTGAACATTCCCACATTTGATGGATCAAACTACAGTTCATGGAAAGATCATATGAAAGATTATTTGGTTTGGGTTGGTTACAAGACTTGGAAGCATGTGGAGACAAAGTATGTATTTCCTCAGAATGGGCTTAACACTCAGGATGAGATCAAGGCATATGAAGAGAATGAAAAAGCAAGGTATGCTATCACTAGTGCTTTATCAAAGACTAAATTGGCTAAATTTATTTCTTTGAAGACTACTTATGAAGTTTGGAAAAAGCTGAAAGTGATCTATGAAGCGAATGATAGAGTTAAGTTATCTAAGAAGCTAACAACTCAGAAACATTATGAGAATTGAGAATGGAAGATGGCGAGGATATTAAAAGTTATTTTCAGAGAGCTGAGAATGCAATGAATGAAGTAAAGAACCAAGGAGGCACTATTACCAATGAAGACTTCATGGAAAAGATCTTGATGACATTACCAGACAATTACAGTGATAAGATCTCAGTGATTAAGGAAGTGTATGATCCGAAAAAGTTCACTAAAGAACAATTATTTGGCACCCTAACCACATTTGAGCTAAGAAAATTTGGGAGAGAAAAGAGCAGATCAAAAACGGATTTCAAAGAAACTAAATCAGATGAAGATCCTGACGGTGATGATGAAGAAGAATTTGAAGCGAACTTTGCAAGAAGACTGAAGAGAGGTATAGGCAAGTACAAAGGTATGATACCTCTGAAATGTTTTAGATGTGGTAAAATTGGTCATTTGGCTACAAGATGTCCAGAGAAGGGTCCTAGACAGAAATTTAAGAAGTTCAATAAGAATTCTTACTATGTGAATGAAGATGCTAGTGTTTCCGATGATGAGTCAGAAACAGGAGATTGTCTGTTTAATGCTGAAGAGGACAAGAAACAAGAAATTGATATTTCTAACATTTGTGCTGAGGCTAATGATGATGTTGAAACTACTTTATATGTTAGAAGAAAGAAAAATGAATGGTTAATTGACAGTGGTTGTTCTCATCATATGACTGGAGATAAGAGTAAGCTTTTTTCACCTAACAAATATGATGGTGGTCCTGTTAGATTTGGTGATGATAAGGCTGCTTACATTGTCGGTAGAGGGTCTATTACTTTTGATGGAAAGAATAACACTGACAGTGTCAATTATGTGAAGGGTTTGTATCACAATCTGTTAAGTGTTGGGCAGATGTGTGAGAATGGATATGATTTTCAAGAATGAAGGATGTGAAATCAGGAAGAGATCTAGAGATGTGATTGTAGTTGGAAAAAGAACAGGAAGGAACATGTACCATCTTGAAGGAGCTTCAGAAGGATGTTGTTTTCTATCACAGACCGATGACAGTTGGCTTTGGCACCGAAGGATGTGTTACATCAACTTTGATAATTTGGTAAGAATAAGTTCATCTTGAGCAGCAAGAGACTTACTAGATTGTGCAAACCAGATAATGTGATTTGTAATGGATGTCAAGAAGGAAAACAAAGAAGAGAATCGTTCAAAGCAAAAGACTATTCATCTACCGGTTTACTGGAGTAGTGCACACCAATATTTGTGGTCCTACCAGGACAAGAAGTTTTCAAGGTGAGAGATACTTTATACTTTTCATTGATGACTATTCAAGATTGGGTTGCATTTCTAAGAGAAAATCAGAAGCATTTGAGAAGTTTAAAATATTCAAGGATAGAGTTGAAATTGAATGTGGTAGAAGTATTAAATGTCTGAGATCTGACAAAAGAGGAGAGTTTACTTCTGATGTGTTTGAAAGTTGCTGTGAAAAATATGGCATTAAGAGACAGTTTTCAGTGGCTAGAACACCACAGCAGAATGGTGTAGTGGAAAGAATGAACCGGACAATTCAGGAGGCAGCAAGAACCATGTTGAAAGAAGCGAGTCTACCGGAAATCTACAAGAGAGTAGTACATACTGTTGTGTATACTCTGAACAGAGTTCTGTACCAAATGAAATATAGAAAGACATCATATGAATTATGGCATGGAAGAGCACCTACAATTAAGTACTTCAAAATCTTCAGAAGAAAACATTAAATTTGGAGAGAAGAAGATAATCTTGGGAAATTTGATAGCAGAGCAGATGAGGTATATTTTTGGGGTACAATACAAGAAGCAAGGCTTACCAGTGTTACAACAAAAGAATGAATAAAATTGTGGAAAGTCTGAATGTGAAGGTTGATGAGGATTTTCAGAAGACACCTAGAGACATATGTTGGATGTTGTTGGAATTGGTTACTACCGATGTTGTTGGCATTCATGTTTTGTCACTGATGTCAACATATGTTTCTTTGGAGGAAGAATAGACTGGTTGTTACTGTTGTATGATGACTGACAGAAGTGTACGAATACTCTACGGTTGAATCAAAACGAGCAAAGATGATATGTAGAAGGATGTATGGTGATCTTATTTTTAAGGTCACTTGGCTTAATATTGTATATTGGATGAGTTAAAGGTGTTTTAGTGAAGACTGGATACTGGACTGTGACAGTGATGCTTGACAGAGCGAGTCTCTGTGTTTTGAGTATATCTTACGAGCGATAATGATTCAGGTTATGCGAGCTTAAGGGATGACAGAGGATATGTTAAGGAATGTTTGTTATGGGTCACAAGTCGTATGATTGTTGGTGACGTCAGCTGTAGCGTGTATTCTGGAGGAGACCTATTTTGGGCCGACATCAGAGATGTAGCGTGTATTGTGGATTGCAAGCGTGGATTACGGATCTTGGATTATATTTGATGAATTGTAATTGATGTTTACTTGTTATAGGTATTGTGTGTATCTTAGCAAGGGGTTAAATAATTATTTGTATATTGGGAAAGCTTAATTGGCCGACCTAATCAATTATTGTAATAGGGTATATATGAGAGATCTTTTCTTTTGAAAAGAGGTGTGTATGTATGTATGGAAGAGGCGAATTAAGAGATAGAGAAGTGTGGAAGCTGCGAACTTGATTGTCTGCTGGATGTAGAGCAAAGGATGTGATTATGATACTTCATTGGAACTGACCAAGCAAAGACAAATGCTATCAGACAGTTCACTCGATTGTATATTTTCTATATACACTTGTGTTTCGGACTGTAAGTCCTTGACGGTGGCTTTAACCTTCTTTAGGCAGTGTGCCTAGGCAGTGAGCCCACTATTGCTCTTGACTCCTAACAGGGTTTAACAAGAACTATGTATTGTAATGCATTAATAGGCTCCTAACAGGGCTAAATCTTTTAACAGGGATACTATACTCTCAGTACAATATTTGTGGGTGCTAATTCCCACTGGGGTTTTACCTTTAACAGGGTTTCCTCGACAATAAAAGATTGTGTTATTGTGTTGGCATTTACTGTGTTATCATTTGGATTAAAGTTTTGGTTTATAAATTTTAATGTTTAATAATCTGTCTCACAACTGATTCATCCCCCTCCTAGTGGTGTTGGTGGACTATTATTCCTAACAACATATTGATTATGAATCTGATACAGAGGACAAGGGAAAAGACAACAAGAAAGAAGAGGAAGAGAATCATCTGACAACGACATCTACAACTAAGAAACCAAGGCATGTACAGAGAAATCATTCTGAGAATCAGATTATTGGTGATAAGAATAGAGGAGTTGTTACCGGAAGTAGAGCAACACAAGACCATGCTTTGTTGTGTCTACTTTTGGAAGTTCAACCTGAATCTGTAGAAGAAGCATGCAATGATCCGAATTGGGTAAATTATATGAAGGAAGAACTTGATCAAATTGAGAAAAATCAGACCTAGGAACTTGTGCCCAGACCTACAGATAAGAATGTGATTGGTACTAAGTGGGTGTACTGAAACAAGTTGGTACTAAGTGGGTGTACTAAAACAAGTTGTGTGAGAATGGTAAAGTGATAAGAAACAAGGCAAGACTAGTTTGCAAAGAATATACTCAGATTGAAGGAATTGACTTTGAGAAGACTTATGCTCCTGTTGCTCGGATGGAGGAGATCAAAATATTTCTGGCATTTGCAGCACATAACGATTTCAAGGTTTATCAAATGGATGTGAAGTCATCATTTTTTAACGGAGAGATGAAGGAAGAAGTTTACACTAAGCAACCGGAAGGTTTCAAACCAGAAGCAATATGCAAACTGAAGAATGCACTGTATGGTTTGAAGCAGGCATCGAGAGCCTGGTATAGCAGATTGAACAAATATTTGATTAGATAGAAGTTTCAGAAAGGCTCTGCCGACGGCAAACTGTATTACAAGAAAGATTCAGAGGATTGTTGTTGTGTTTGTTGATGATATTATTTTCGAAGGCAAGGATAATTTGTGCAAAATATTTGCAGAAGAGATGTAGAAGGAGTTTGAGATGTCTCGGATAGGAGAGTTGAATTTCTTTCTTGGATTGTAGGTAAATCAGAGCAGCAAAGGCATTTTCATTTCTCAGTCCAAGTATGTCAAGGAATTATTAAAGAAGTTTAGGTTGGAGAATTCCAAACCGGTATGTACTCCAATTGTTACCGGTTGTAAGTTAACTAAGGAAGATGAGTCACCGAAAGAAGATACAAGTAAATACAGAGAAATGATTGGTGGATTGTTGTACCTGACTGCTACTAGACCAGATATTATGTATGCAATATGCCTGGCAGCCAGATTTCAGCAAGAACCGAAAGAATCACATGTTATGGCAGTGAAAAGGATATTTAGATATTTGAAAGGAACATAAGAGTTTGGTTTGTAGTATCCAATAGGTCCAGATTTCACACCGACAGCTTATACCGATGCAGATTAGGCAGGATGTTTGGATAACCGAAGAAGTACCAGTGGTGGAGCTTACTTTCTTGACTCCCGGTTTGTTGCTTGGTCAAGCAAGAAGCAGGATTTTGTGACTTTAACAACTGCTGAATCAGAATACATTGCAGCATCCTCATGTTGTTCTCAGGTATTATCGATAAAACAGACTTTGAAGGATATAAGAGTTACGTTCGAAGAACCAATTTCTATAATGTGTGATAATACCAGTGCAATAAGCATGTCAAAGAATCTAGTACACCATTGCAGAACAAAGCATATATTTATCAGGTATCATGTTATGAGAGAGAAGGTGTTGGATGGTGAAGTAAAGCTTGAGTATGTGCCTACAAAGGAGAAAATAGTAGACATATTCACAAAACCTTTGTGCAAGGATACTTTCGAGTATCTGAGGGGGAAGCTGGGCGTTCTGCCCCTTCCTAGCACTCACTAGAATGCACCAGTGTGTGCATTAGTCCAACATGTTGCATGATTAATCCTTTCTGGATCAATGTCTGGTGGCTTCCTCTCAGGGGGAGCAGAGTGAGTTTTTCATGGGGAGTTTTTCCCTTTGTCATTGTTGTCAAAGGGGGAGAAAGTCAAAGAATGTTGGAAATGTTGAGAACCTTGTTGTTGATATCATTTGGAGTTGTTTGCTTTGTTATTGATGAATGTTGCCATAAACGACAAAGGAGGAGATTGTTAGAATGTGAAGTTGATGCTATTCATGTTGTTGTCATTAATGTCAACATATCCTATGCATTTTCATATTCTAGTTGTATCGGTTGTTGTGTATCGATAGTCTTGGCGGTATCGGTTGTTGTACTGATAGGATGTGTCTCGGTAGAAGTGTTCACCGACAAATTTCTCTTTCCGTGGTTTTTCTACATTAAGTGCAACATTTGGTGGATCGGTTGTTTGGGTCAATCCTATTTGGAGCGTGTTCATGTGTCTTTCGGTCCCAGTCATTCTTATGTAACGTGTTCATCATGTTCATTGGAACCAATGGCTTTGGAGATGTTGTGTGTTGGCATGTGCGAGGCAAATTGTATTGATTGAGGTGGTCCACATTTCATTCCTTACCAACGCGGGAATGTCTTGGTGCGGCCTATTTCAAATTGTGTTTGTCCGACATGATTGATGGCATCAAGCAATATAAGAAGGGCGAGGATTCTTGTTTTTTGTGTGGTTTATGTTTTGCTTGTATGCAAAATGATTGTGAATTTGTTTCTGTAGATCTACGTGTTGTTGATCTTGCGCGTGCCAGATTGTTGGTGACAGTGATCTCAATGGTGGATTCAATTTTGTTTCAAATACTTTGGCAGTGAGCCTCTTTGTATTGGCAGTGAGCTTTTTTCATATTTAAGGGTAGTTAGCCCGATTGGCAGTGAGCCCTACCTGCAGTGAGCACAACCGACAGTGAGCCCTTGTACAAGTCACCTTAACTGGTGTTTACATTTCATGAGAATTAGCTTCTCTGTGGTTTTTCTACATAAATCTTGGTGTTCTCTGTGTCGGTGTTCCCGTGTTTACATGTTTACATTTTCTGTGGAAGTTTTGTGTACTTAACCGAAATATCAGAAGTTGTTATTACTATTGTCTAATAGTTTACCGACAGAAAAAAAGTTTTATAAGTTGTGTGGGAATAACTGATTCACCCCCCCCCCCCCCCCCNCTGATTCCCCCCCCCCCCCCCCTCCTCAGTTATTCGGCCTGTTCAACATGAAGAACATTAAATAATTCTCTTGGGTTCATGATCTTAACATCACTAATTTTATTTCCTTACATACCTGATGGAAATTATAAAGCAGTTCTGAGTTTATTATAACTTCTGATCTGCACCAAGTTTGAACCTTTAAACTCAGAATAAAGGAAATCCTATGATCTCCAACCTTTGCCTTGTTTCACCAGAGCAAGAGTAATTCGAGTAACCACCACTTGGAATTCTGATTCACTCCCTTCTCCTGATTTTCGCAACTCTCAATCTGCTTTGCTTGTTCGAATTGTTTTGGGTATTGAAATGAATTTCAAAACCCCTACTTTATAGGCGTTGGGGTCTATAGCTCTGTCCCTTGAGGCTAGGCCGACTTGATGGGGTATAGAGTTGAATTTAAATCCTGATTTCTTTTCCAATGCAGGACAACCTGATTAGCCTTTCAAATTTGATTTAAATTTAATTGATTTTCTTTCCATTTGACCCCTTAGCTGACTTGATTAGGCCCCCTCTGCAACAAATTTTAGTTGTGATTAGTGCAGGGCAGAGATTGTAATGTCCTTGGACTCATGAATTTTCGGAATTTGCCCATCTCTTGGGCTCACGCATGCCGGAGTGGAAATTGTAGGCCTCTTGGGCTCACAACATGCTTGATCGGAAGTTCTCAAGCTCTTGGGCTCGACTTCGTGATGCAAATCGAAAAATGTAGCCCTCTTGGGCTCGATCAAAAGCAAAATTTGCACTTATGTTGGGCTGTTATCATGCCCTGATCGGAAATTTCATGGTCTTGGGCTACTTTACCTTTGCTTAAGCAGAATTTGTTACCCAGTTGAGCCCACACATCATATCTTGGGTAGAATTTGCCTAGTCTTTGGGCTCCTTCACCTTGCATTTTCAGAAATTGGCATGTTGCGGGGCTCCATGCATGAAGGCGGAAAATGTCTTCAAGTTAGGCGCTAAACATGAAGGCGGAATTGGTAGCGGTCTTGGGCTCAATCAAAAGGCAGGGCAGAAATTATCCACTCTTTGGGCTCAATCAAGACATGGCAGAGATAGAGGCCTTCTTGGGCTCACCTTGAGCACCTTCAAAACTTGAGTAGGTGTTAAATTCAATTTACTTCTTTCCCCAAATTTCATGCACTCCATGCCTTTCACTTAATCATGTTAGTCCCAATTTTACTCTTAATTGGTTGCAATATGTCGGATTGATTGGGAATTTGATGTCCTTCATGGCTGTTGGATCAAGTTATGAGACCAATTACATTTGCCCCCTAAGTCTCGAGCATTTCATATTCTCGCCTTTTCTAATTCAAAAGCCTTACCAGTTGACTACGGATTTGAAATTTGATCTTCAACTGAAAACTCTTACCTCCTATAAGGCCTCGACTAACACCCAAGACAAACCCTTCACTTCATCCTTGCCCAAGACTTGGATCTATAAAGCCTTCAAGACTTTTTCAAATCTTTGAAACACTGCCAATCTACTCTAAAACTAGCACCTACTAACTGCCAAAACGAAAAGAGGGGGTCCCTATTTGTAATTGGGTGATGGTGTGAAAAGGTCACAACAATACTAATCAATTTGATGGAGTAGAATCACTGCTTCTTCTTATCTTGTCTGATCTGGGTTATAGAAAATTGTAAAGTCTTAAAATTAAGACAATTTGCTTGTGCTAATCATGGGGCATGCCAGCTAAGTATATGCCTAATTTTCCTAAGTTTTTGCCAAGTTAATGAATTTAAGTAATTTTTAAATTTGCCTAGTTTTTCCAAGTTGGAAAGTCCCAAGACAAAATTGGATCTATCAAGTGTTGCTGAGTTACAAGTTTTAAACTAAGAAATTAAAGAACAAACATCATGGAAAGGAATGAAGATTTTGAAGGACTTACTGGTTTGTATGCAGAGCTAATTTTACCTACAAAAAAGATTTCAGCACAGATATATTATTATAAATAATGATAATCAAATGAGTGAGCGCAAGAAAGTACCCAGTCCCGCCTGCCACGAACCCTTTCTACACCATACTCCAATCCAGTGTACAGTCCAGCTACAGCTCCTGCAAGAAAATTGAACAGAACAAATACTAAGCATATTCATCACAAATCAAGATGCAAACACTGAACAGTGATTACCATAATGCAAATCATATTGCTGTACTAAAAGTAGAATTCTTCATTTACACTATAGAGCTTCAAATAGTTTGAAATTTAAACTATAGCAAAGTTTCAAATATGATCAATACATTACGCTGGTTAATTTTATGGCCATACTTAAAAAGCCAAAACAATACCAAATGCTTCCAATCAATTACTTACCGCATTGTAGTCCCTCCTTTCCCATCTTCTTCAACTGCATGAAGGGTGATTACATAAAATCTAATTAGATTTAAATAATGAGCAGTTGGAAATTCCTAACCATATTCATACTTTATAGTATTATACCATGTAAAGAGAGAATTTTTTTATGTACATTCCCAAAAAATTAAACATGAAGATTTCTATTACAATTCTAACAGTGATAAATCAACCATATTTCTGTTTTTCACCTAATCAAGCTTGATGGCATAAGGTATCTGTCCACCTATATTACAGTTTTTTTTACTTCTGTCAACAAATTTTTAACATTTATCCTGATTAATTACCAAACTAGACAGTTTTATGCCTGAGAAGAAAAAAAATTTATTAAAAAAGTTCAATAAGTACATGATATGTGATGAGGAAAAGATAAGGAAAACCTTTATAAAAATTTTAGTCGTGAATATATGATAGCTTACTAATGTGTATTATAGATACAAGCAATATGCAAAGTACTTAATATGGTCAAATATATGGTGAAGGGTTGAGACTATATATTTCAGTTTATGTTACACTATTGGTTTCCTCAGATTTAAATTGATGTTGTCCATACTTTTGCCATAGCTCTGATTTTAAAAATTAAGTTGCAACATTTTCCATAATCGAATATATCATCTATGCAAAAACTAGGTATGACATGGGAAATATAGATTTGAAGCTCAAAGAAAAATAAATTAGTTAAAACTTTCTAGTTTCAACAATCTTCTTGGTACATATTCGAAAGAATCGTGTCAAAAAACGAACAAGTAAATTAAAACAAAGTACCAGAGACCCAACAATACAATTACAAAGCCTCGACAAAAGGTCTAATATTTGGAAATAGCACTCACTGTGTGCTCCAGGTCATGCTTTGTGACACTTCCTGCAAGGCAAGAGATAACTTTATTAGGATATATAGAATAACTCAGTCTGAGTCTCACACACTTACCTATATTATAAAATTAAATCAACTCAAATTCAATAATAAATGTACGAAGAACTGGAAGAAGCATCAAAAGTATGGAAATTTTGTTGCTGTATGATCAATTTATTATAGCAAAGAGACAATATGTGAATGTGCATAGTAAAAATTGTTTGCATGTAATTTAGTCTTTTGTAGGAATCAAGGAGTTCAGAAACATTAATCAAGGAACTCAAGTAATAGTATTACTATTAATTATCACTGATTGAATATATTGACAGCAGAAGCATCCACAAACGCTCAAATTGCATCGAGGAACAGATATATCCCTTTTCATTTTTTAGTTTCTAAAAATAATTGATTGTGATTAAATCATATATACTGAAACAGAAAAACAGTGCTTTGTTGTTTAACCTCACTGACGTAATGTCCCTTCTGTTGAGTAGCCAGAAGTGTCCCTATTAGCTTATTTGGTTCCCATAGGCTAATTTTGGGTTCTGTTAGGGGATAATTTATGCAGCAGGTGCTGAATGATTAAAGATTGACTAATTATCAAAGGTTTGCAGGAAAACGATAAATCATTCATTTTCTCCAAATTCACAAGCGAAAGATATATTCAGAGATTTGGCATTCCATTCTCAATGTCATCCTTTGAAAATCACATATATCAGAGTTGAGATGCCATTTGGGGAAAATCGCTAAAGGAAACTTCCATATTTGCTAGGTGTGTGAAGTCATTGTTGCTGGGTGAGTGTGTTTGCAACCAGATCTGGGTATGTGAAGCTTTCCTTGCTGGGTGCTTACGTTATGAAGTATTGTTAGGAGATGTATGAGCACCACTGACCGGCCACACCCTTTCTTGTGTTGATGTGAGTGTATTCTGGCATTTGGCAGTAGATTGGAAGGTGATGCAGTCAAGGACAATGGGAACTCAAAGAGTTCAAACTAATCCTTGCAGCAAGAGTCACACAACAGAAACCAACAAAATAAACAATGGATGAATGCAAGATCAGCCTCCTTATTGTCATATAATCAGTTACAAGAGTCTACTGCAAGCAGCAATACATTCCAGGCTTACAGGCCTAATTGGAACCTTCATTAGGTTATCTTTTTATGCGATCTACGACCAACTGCAACTACATGAACCTTCAAATTTTTAGTGGCACTTCATGTTTCTTGCTCTCTTTTGTATTTCTTGTTCTTGTCTACTTTCTTCCCCAGCCACTGTTTTGTGGTCTTTTGGTTCACTGCTCCT
This sequence comes from Thuja plicata, assembly GCA_018584345.1. Classification (NCBI taxonomy): domain Eukaryota; kingdom Viridiplantae; phylum Streptophyta; class Pinopsida; order Cupressales; family Cupressaceae; genus Thuja; species Thuja plicata. The sequence continues at coordinate 3,273,938 of MU224884.1, forward strand.
TTTGTTGTACATTTCTTGTCCCCTAGACCCTTGTTGGTCTCTTGTTGGACATTAATAAATTTATCTTATCTTATCCTATCTTATAGTTCTATTATGTTCTGTCTGATTAAGAAATCAGGTTGGCCCAGAAAGATAACATTTCCCAAGGAAAAGAAAACGTATTACAACATATAGGTCAGGACCCAAATCATAAGGATCTCCTTCCAAAGAATGGAACATGAACGGCGATCCCTCAAGTAGGTTGGCCACAAAAGTAACATCATCGAGAAATGAGCTGTTAAGCTTCGCCAAATGGGAAAATCCTTCGCACAATCAGAAAACACGAACTGGTCGGAAAACATGAAAAACAATACAGTCCTGCCAAGAATCTGCAAGATCTCAAACGCAAAGCAAACAAATGAAGCGCGAACCTAGGAGAAGGTTCACCACGATGCCAGGAACACGCTGAATGGTTTGCAATTGCAAAGGATCCAAACAGAACGAATACGGAAAGAAATTCAAAGATTGATTTAACAAGAAAAGAAATGTTTTTGGTTGATGTAAGATTGTCAAGAACACAAGATGCTCCTGCATCAAACACTCGGGATTATTTGAAAAGTGAGTCTCTCACTTTGTTGGAGCCAAAGGAAAACCAAAATAGTCAACCTCAGCCTGAGAAATCCATGAAGAATCTTCAACTGGTATGTCCTTCCACTTGACAAGAAACTCCATATACTGCTTCCCTCTTGTACTTCTGCCAACTCTGATATCCAAAACCTCCTCTTTTTGATCCATCTGCTTCTTAGGATACTGTTGTTCAACATCTGATCCATCACTATTACTGAAATATGATTCATGATACTCAAATAAATCTGCAACATTGAATATAGGTGATATATCCACGTCCTCTGGTAACTCTACTTCACATGCATTTCTTGAATCAAACTTCCTCAAAATCTTACAAGGTCCAAATTTCTTCATTTTCAACTTGTTATAAGTCCCAACAGGAAATATACCCTTCTACAAGTACACCATGACTTCATCTCCTACCTGAAATTCCTTGTCTTTGCTTCATGTCTTTTCTCTCCTTACATGTTTGGTTCATTTTCTCCAAATGGTGTCTAACTCCATGCAATGACTTCATAACCTCTACAAATTCTTCTCCTTCAACACTCCTCTTAACATCATGACTGATCTCCGTCAATTCTGTTAATCCTTTAGGATTAAAACCAGTAACTACCTCAAATGGTATCTTCCCTGTGCTTCTATTTACTGAACTGTTAAATGAAAACTTTGCTACATGTAAGACTAAATCCCAATTCCCTGTCTTCTCTCCAACCAAACATCTTAACAATTTCCCTAAACTCATGTTAACAACCTCTTTATGTCCATCGGTCTGTGGATGAAAAGTGGAACTGCACTTCAAATCAGTCTTCATCTTCTTCCAAAGTGTCCTCCAAAAATAACCAACAAACTTACTATCCTGTCTAAAACTATGTTGTTAGGTAAGCCATGTAATCTCACTATTTCCTTGAAAAATAGGTCTGCTACATGCACTGCATGTTTAGTCTTTTTACAAGGTATGAAATGTGTCATCTTAGAAAATCTATCTACAACCACGAAAATTGAAACATGACCTCCATGTGCCTTTGGCAAACCAAGTACAAAATCCATACTGATATCTTCCCAAGGTCTGGTTGGCACCGTCAAAGGTGTATACAATCCCACATTCTGACTACTCCCTTTTGCAACTTGACATACTTTACAATGCTAAACAAAATTTTGCACATCCTTCTAAACTTGCAGCCAAAAATCATTCTCACTTACCAAAGCTACTGTCTTATCAATGCCAAAATGCCCTGCCAATCCTCCACTATGCTTTTCCTTAATAAGATTATCTCTCATAGAACTTTTGGATGTGCACAACTGACTTCCTTTGAACAACGTTCCATCTTGAATAAAATAATCTAACCACTTACTTATGTCTGCAACAATAGGTTCTCTGCAAGCTTTCCAGGATTCGGTGAAGTCTGGATCATCCTCATACAACACTTTAATTCATCAAATCCCAATACAACAATCTTCATTTCAGTCAACAAATTCCTTCTGCTACTCAAGGCATCAACAACTCTATTTGATACACCACTCTTATGTTTCAACACAAAGGTATAACTCTACATGAACTCAACCCATCTCATATGTCATTGATTTAACTTACCTTGGCTGCTCAAGCACTTCAATGCTTGATGATCAGTATACATTACAAACTCCCTAGGCAACAAATAATGTCTCCATTTCTTCAATGCTTGTAATTATGGCATAAAATTCTTGATCATACACTGAATACCTTCTTTTAGCATCATTCAACTTTTAACTAAAATATGCAACAGGTCTCCCTTCTTGACTCAAGACAGCTCCAATTGCATTTCCACTAGCATCACAATCCACTTCGAATACCTTATTGAAATCAGGTAAAGCTAATACAGGTTGTTCTATCACCTTCTGCTTCAGCAATTCAAAACTCTTTTGTGCTCCATGTGTCCACTTGAATTCCTTCCGATCACCCCTCATGGTCTCAGTCATCGGTCCACGGATTGAATTGAAGTTTCTAATGAACTTTTGGTAAAAACTAGCCAACCCATGAAATGATCTTACTTCTCCAACATTCTTCAGTGTAGGCCATTCAATAATTGCTTTCACTTTCTCAAGATCCATCTTCAATCCTTCAACAGATATCACAAACCCTAGATATACTAATTCCTCTTTCATGAAAGTACACTTATTGAGGTTTATTAGCAACTTACCTTTTCTTAACCTCTGCAATACTTTCTTAACATGCATCAAATGATCTTCTTTGATCTTAATGAATATCAAGATATCATCCAAATACACAATGACAAACTTACCTAAGAATTTCTTCAGGACTTCATTCATTATCCTCATGAAAGTCTCGGTGCATTAGTCAATCCAAAAGGCATTACCAACCATTCATATAATCCTTCATTTGTCTTGAATGCAATCTTCCACTCATCACCTTCCCTGATTCGAATCTAATGATATCAACTCTTCAAATCTATCTTGGTGAAATATCTAGCTCCACTCAAACAATCCATCAAATCATCCATCCTTGGTAAAGGAAACTGGTACTTGATTTTGATCCCGTTGATGGCTCTAGAATCGGTACACATCCTCCATTGTCCTTTCTTTAGTGCTATGACTACAAGCACTGCACACGGACTCGGACTTTCTCCGATTAAACCTCGCTGCAACAAATCTTGCACTTGCCTATTGAATTCTTCATTCTCCGTTGGTGTCATCCAATATGCTGCCTTGTAAGGCAAACTAGCTCCCGGTACCAAATCCATACAATGGCTAATACTCCTTACAGGAGGTCATCCATCAGGGACGTTATTTGATATGATGGCTGCCTACTCAATCAGCAATCTAGTGATTTCTTTCGGATGTTCTTCTATCGGTACAGTCTCCTTTGTCTTCTTGAATACTAAAGCAAACACACATTATTGTGCTTCATGCCATCTAGGAACTTCATGTCATCCACTAAACAAATTCTTGCACTGGTACACACTTCATTCTTAAGGGGTTCTTCCAAGGGTAACAAATTATGCTTCATTCCATTAGTAACAATAGTGTACACATTCTTCCTACCATCATGTATAGCTTGCCTATCATACTGCCATGATCTACCCAACAAGATATGACACACAGCCATAGGCATAATATCACATAAAACCTCATCATAATATTTCCCAATCTTGAATTTAACTAGGCATTGTTCGCTTACCAATACCTTATGTTCATCTTGAATCCATGCGATCTAATAGGGCTTGGGATGCTTCAATCTCTGCAACTTCAATTTGTCAACCAACTCTTCCGAGGCAAGATTATCAGAACTGCCACTGTCTATGACAACTTTGCAAACCTTGTCTTGTACCTTGCATCTAGTTCGAAACAAATTCTTCCTCTGCAATGGTTCCATATCCTACTCTCCTTGGTATAGGGTTCTCTGAGTTATCAAGGTTGCTCCATTCTCTGCTTGGTTGTTGTTTACTAATCTGGTGGACTCGTCATCCATGAAGGTTGTTCGCCTACTGCTTTCTGCCTTCTTCTCAAAGTTGCCTTGTTTGCAATCAAAGGCTCGGTGTCTTTCTTCGCCACATTTGAAACAAGTGCTAGTAAAATTCTTTCTATCGTAGCTACTCTGTCCTTCATTGTGATAGGAACTTCTATCATTTCTCTGGTAGCGATCACCGTCCTTAACTTCTGACTCACTTTTGCCCTAATCTGCAGAAGATCTACCTCCTACGGAATTAGAACTAGATCGGCCTCTCTGAAACTTTCCTCCTCTACCTCTTTGCCTTTGTGCATGCCTTCGGTTTAACTTTTCTTCAACCTTCAAATCCCACTTGTAAGCTTGTTCCACACTCCTAATCTATATCAGACTAATTTCATCCTATATAGACACCCTTAAACCATTAAGGTAACAAGCAATTTGTTCGGCTTCATCATCTACATGCCCGGATCTAATGTTTAGCTTGTAAGACTCCTCGGTGTAACTTTTAACACGTAAGTCCCTCTGCTTCAAGTTCTGCATCTTCCGAAACAGATACACTTGGTAATCTTCAATAAAAAACTTAGCCTTTAACTTATTCACCATTCTATCCCAAGATTTGATCTTGTCTTTACCCCTTCTTTGTCGATCTGTCTGCAAATGTTCCCACCATAAAGATGCATTCCCTTTTAACTTAGGGCTAGCATATTATACCTTCCTTTCCTCACTGGTTCCTTCAAATTCAAAGTACTTTTCCATCTCTGTGATCCAATCTATCAGCTCATCAAAATCCAGGTGACCATGATAATCTGGCGGATTGAAATGAGGTCTCTAGTTCACATTGGTTAAAGCCTTGATGAACCTCTCTTCCTCTTGATTCAACTCTGGTTGTTACTCATTGTTCAATCCTCCCGTCGCCGGATTTTGTTCGTCTCCTTCATCGCTTGCATCTTCAATGCGTTGTCCTCTCCTTTGAATTGTTTCCACTGCTTCCAATCTAGCAACAATTTGTCTCAACATATCCAAGACAGCTGGATCTGCATTCCTCGCTCCACCTCTAGAATTTTTCCTAGCCATCTTCACAATCTCCAGCAGTTGCGGGTTGGATCCTCTCTTCCGCCACCCCACAAGAAAACCCTAGGTCGCAAAACCTCGCTCTGATACCACTTGATGCAGTCAAGGACAGTAGGAACTCAAAGAGTTCAAACTAATCCTTGTAGCAAGAGTCACACAACAGAAACCAACAAAAGAAACAATGGATGAATGCAAGATCAGCCTCCTTATTGTCATATGATCAGTTACAAGAGTCTACTGCAAGCAGCAATACATTCCAGGCTTACAAGCTTGATTGGAGCCTTCATTAGGTTATCTTTTTATGCGATCTACGACCAAATGAAACTACATGAACCTTCTAAAGGTACTTTCTTCCGTCCCATCTCTAGACCAAATCTCTATAGGTTTATTATGTTCAATATCAAGTTTTATGAATGTTTATGTAATGAAAATGAGCTCCAAAAACCATTAGACAAGCGTCCTAAAACATTTCAGTCAGAAAACTCTTCAAATAGAATGCATACAAACGTTTGACATAAGGACTACCAAGAAAAACAGTGGGAACACTTGCAAAAAAGTGGTGAAGAAATTGGTAAAAGGATTACAACTGAATTCATGAACAAAATAATTTCACACACATATAACAACACTTCAACCTTCCTATTACAATTAGTTACCATAATGTTGTGAATCTCAATCCACTTCTTTAGACAACATGTTTGGACTAAGAAAACGATCAGTAAGTAGTCAACTAGGTAACATCACCCAACCTGATGAATATTGCACAGACATTAAAAATAAATTTAGTAACTCAAATGAACCAGCTCAAGTTCAATAATAACTTGTGTGAAGAACTGAAAGAAGCATCGAAAGTACGGAAAATTTGAAGCTGTATCATCAGTTTATTATAGCAAACAGACAGTATGTAAATTTTCATAGATAAAAATTGTTTGCAAGTAATTGAATCTTTTTGTGGGAATAAAGGAATTCAAAAACATTAATTAAGGAACCGGAGTAACAGTTTTACAATAATGAAAAGGTGATAAATAAGAATAAAGATAATTATTAATTATCACTGGTTGAATAAATTGACAACAGAATCATCCACTTATGCTCAAAGTGAAATGACTAATGAGGAACAGATATATCCTTTTTCATTTTTTAGTTTCCACAAATAATAGATCACAAATTAATCATATATACTGAAACACAGTAAAACAGTGCTGTAATGTTTAATTTCACTAAGTCATGAATAAAATAATCACACAGATATAACAATACTCCCTTTTTCTTTAAGTTAGCATAATGTTCTGAATCCTGATCTGTTTTTTCAGACAACATACTTGGGCAAATATAAAATCACTAAATAGTCAACTCCAGCGTATTTCCAAGGTAACATGACCCAACTTGATGAATATTGAATAGAAAATCAATGAGCATTATAAATATTTAAATAAATTAGTTTGCAAGAAAATTAGTGCTGGATTATTAAGAAAAACAAATCTTTAAGGAAAATGACTTAAAGCTCACATGACTAACTAGTAATTTTCAATCCTTGTGGTGTAACACAATATCATAGATGTTATGAAGCTAGTAACTTTGTATACTTCTATGCTTTGATCATCCTTACATGATTACTCAAAATTCTGATACTCAAAGATTGCACTAAGGGACCATGATTACTCAAAATTTCTATGTTTGTTTTATAAGTCCATAAATATCTCTAATAAGGTAGTCAATGTAGAGAATTTGACTATAATGCTTGAAGGGATTGTGGTAGAGGTGGATACTGATTATGTGGTGCAAGTTGTAATTGATAATACATCAATATACCTGGCAATAGATTTACAGTTATATTATTTGAAGAGAAGCGCAAATCGCTGTTTTGGACCCTTGCACTTGCCATTTTCTTGACCTTTTCTTGGAGGACACAAGCAAAATTGATGGGTGAAACTAATGCTGGAAAATGATAGAAACATCACAAATACATCTGCAGTCACCCAAGGGTTCTAAACTTGATGAGAGATCACACCGAAGGGAAAGAGCTTGAGAAAGTCGGTGTAGCATGGTTTGCAACTGACTTCCTCACATTACAAAGTATTTAAGGTATGTTAACACCTTTGAAGTAGATGTTTGTGAGGCGAGCATGATTAGATTCATTGTATTCAAAGAAGGTTGATGGAAAGAAGAAACGCAATTTTTTTTATGGTATCTTTACAAAGAGAGCTATAGAAACCATCAAGGTAACTTCAAACTTCAAACAAACGGTAGTGCGGAGGGTAAACTTTTTAATGTGACCGAGGATGCTGGTGCGACACACCCTCCAATACCATGTGGGCTAGGAGGAGACTGGACCTTGTGACCTCATGCCTACCATAGAAGCTCTCATCAATCGAGCCAAGCCCCATCCCAATTAAAATTGAATACGTCAATTTCATTTTTTTAAGTATTTATTTTAACTATAGCTTTAATTTGTTTGTAGGTGACAAAGCCTTTGGTGAGGGTTTTGTGATTGGTGGAAGCGAGGAAAACCCGATGGGAACATTTATGATGAAAACCACTGGATCAGGTGATAGAGACAAGTTTGCCAAATACACAAGGAGCAGACATGCATTCACTGCTGGCAAACTTATCACAGATTGACAAATGATATACTACTAAAGCGGTACATTCATCTTTGTGCAAGCAGTGTGTTAGCATTTCAAACATCAAATGTTTGATCTCAGTTTTGTAATAGATCTATCATCTTCTCACCTAGAAGAAACTGTGGGGAGGTCTTATCCACCTTTTCTACATCTAGGAGAGGATTACACTCTGTTGGTGGTGTGTAGAGCCATTCTTGAGTAAAAAGCAAATGTATGTTGTAAATCTGTTTTTAGTAACAGGGGAGTGTAGGGCTGTTATATTTAGAGCTCTCAAAGTGCATCAAAGATTGTTGAGGCTGGTATAGCTTTTAACCTAAGTTGCCGGTTCGGGTTCAGGGGCGGATTCGGATTCAAGAATCCGGTTTGTGGATTCATGAAAAAAAATTCCCATTATGATTCGTATGGGTTCGTGTGTATATATATATAAATATATATATATGCATTATATATACAAAAAAATAAGAGAAAAATACATCACTCTAAAACTAAATCATTTCATAGTATGAATCTATGATGGGTCCCAGGGGATCCTCGAGGATTCGCGCGGGATCCTCGAGGATTCGTACGGGATCCGGGCAGGGTCCAAATCTGGACCTGCGGGTCCGTCAGGATCCGCAGGTCTACGGTTCCAGATGAACCCACAGGTCCAGATCCAGACCCTGCCCGGATCAAGCGCGGACCGGTCTGCGAATCCGGACCCGAGTCCGGTAACTTAGCTTCTAACTCATTGTACTTGCATTTTTGCTCAGTGAAACAGAGAATAGTTACTCATACTGAAGTTTTTCATCTGAAGTGATCTTTCTCCAGATTATATTGTGTTGCTTCCAATTTGAGCATGTTTGTTATGTTCATTTTCACATTTCTTGAGGTTTAGATCTCTTTTATTTTATGTTGCACATGCAATTTGTATGTTGAAATCCATTATACATAGTAAAAATAGTTTCCAAGATGCAATAAGAGGTTTTTGCATTATATTCCATTTGTCCATGACTGTGCAGGTGGAATACCCACCCCAGTTCACAGATCAGCTGAAGTCAGTAAATTGGACACAACAATGGTAAGCATCTAAGATATCATTTGTAGATTGGACTTAATGTTTACCGGTTACCCACATGGTGTCATGCAAGTTTAACAACTACAATCATGCTGCAACATTTTGTCTCTATGTGAAGAGTGGTGAGAAGAGATTATGTAGCTCCTATTGAGTGATAATGGTTGCATGATTTATGTCATCTGTCTCAAATCTCTGTTCATACTTGTAGTGTAGCAAATAGAAACAAAATATATAGAACCAAGCATAAAGAAATTTAGTATAGCTAAGATATTGTTTCGAGATTGAACTTAATGTTTACCCACCTGTTGTCATGAAAGTATAACAACCTCAGTGGCTATACAACATATCATCTCTATGTGAACAGTGGTGAGAAGAGATTCTGTAGCTCCTATTGAGTGATAATGGTTGCATGATTTATGTCGTCTGTCTCAAATCTCTGTTCATACTTGTAGTGTAGCAAATAGAAACAAAATATATAGAACCAAGCATAATGTAATTTAGTATAGCTAAGATATTGTTTCGAGATTGAACTTAATGTTTACCCACCTGTTGTCATGAAAGTATAACAACCTCAATGGCTATGCAACATATCATCTCTATGTGAACAGTGGTGAGAAGAGATTCTGTAGCTCCTATTGAGCAGTAATGGTTGCATAGTTTATGTCATTTATCTCAAATCTTTGTTTATTCTTGTAGTATGGCAAACCGGAACAAAATATATACAAGGCATAAAGCAATGTACACAACTAGAATAAGAACTTGCCACTTTATTCATATATCAAAATATTCAAAGGCAATATAGAATATATATTCTGCTAACCACTGAAATTAGCACCACCAAAGTGAATAACCAACAAGCCTCCTTGACACATCCCAGACTGAAAAATGGTAAGACAATGCAGTTGATCAAGGGTTGTAACTTGTATTCATTGGACAACAATGACAACCACCTGGATGCATAAACCTGAGTAATAATATCAAGTGCCTTTGAACATGTGCATGGTTGAATACACTCTAATGCAGAACACCTCTGTAGCCGCAGCTCACAAACTTATGCAGATAAGCCTCTGCTCCTGCAAGTTAGTCTCTAAAACATTACTCTATCCATGCAAATAAATCCCAACGAAAACCTTCTTCCTGCAATTAAGACTCAACACAAAAATAGTACCAAAATTGCAGAAGATAATGTGGAAGAAACCTCATCCAGCTATACCAAAAGAAGATACAGCCAGGTTCCTTTTATAAAAGAATGCCCAATGTAAAAAAGTTATTGCACAGTCCAAAGAAACAAAGACACCCACACAGCACAGTCCTATCTCCAATAAAACCAGATGGATTATTTCTTAGACCACTCTCCTCACCAAAAGACTAACACCAAAAACAAAAACTGTGAAACTAAAAATGAAGGACCAAAAATCATTACACCCACCACTAACAGCAGTTACAACCAAGGATTACATCACATTCACTAAATGAATACAGAAAAAATAACTGTGTAGGTCCCAGGGACCAGACCAGAGTCATTTAGACACAGATTTAAGTCATTCAAAAGCCATAAATCTATAGAATAGATTGTAATTTTATTAGTTCCTGCCGCCAGGCAGGATATTATAGCATTCATTGCAATGCTATTGTTTTTATTAATTGTCCAATTAGAACATTGTATTTTTCAACAACTTTTTCATTGATATAGTTTTAATATATTTTGACTTTTGTATATTGTAATAGAAATTATTTTTCTCTATTTTTATTGGCTGAATGTGGCTACAGTAGTGGGTGAGGCTTTTGTTTTTTGTACAGAGATATTTTCATTTTAGTTGTCCAATGATAACATTTTATTTTTTAACAACTTTTTACATTTATATAGTTCTAATATATTTTGAATTTTCTATTATTGAATTTTGCTACTATTGTTTATAATATTATATTTGTAACTAATTAATTATATTATATATTAATAT
>MU224884.1:3303757-3315604 GCA_018584345.1 Thuja plicata
GTGGAAAGATCTTTGGATTGTGTGCTTGTTTCCTACCAACATCATTCCCTCTACAAAAATTTGACTTGTCCTTGAAAATCAACATTGTCATGTCGAAAGAATATCTTTGTATATATCTTAGAATGTTTTGAGATTTCCATCCTATTAATTCTTCACCGACTATAGTTGGTTGAGGTGGATATGTAGTTGTACATTTATTTCTATAATACCCAACCCTTAGTTTAGTTTTTTTGTTTCAGTTTCCGAACTCTTTTAGGCCTTTTCATGTATGTGTGGGCTATTTCAGTTGGTTTTGAGGATATTCATGTATTGCTTTTCATTATAATATTAATCCATTGCTTAGTGTGCTATATCTTATATTTGCATATGATTTATGATTATTTCATGATGGTTATGTATATGTTATGATGTCATTTTGATTATGGTTTTCTAACAATACTGACCCTATATCTGTATGCACATGGATCATTTGTATGTTTTTCTTTTATGTTTGATGTGTTTGGTATGGTATGGGACAGAGTCGTAGTTACTTGCTTCAGTGAGATCCACATGATAAACTAGTCTCAACCATTGTTTGTTATATTATATGTATGCATATGTTTATATTTGTTATGACAGGTTTGCAGGTATAGGGCTACATCTTCCTTGAATTGGTAGGAGTGAGCGTGCCCTATTGCAACATCTCAATGGTAAGAGAGGGCAGATAATATTCAGGTCTAAATCCCTACCCTAAACCCTTATTTTTTCCTAGAAATGGACAAGAATCTGACTGACTACCCTATCTGAATCAGTCAAGTGACGTGGATTCATGAGCCTTTATGTGTGTGCTTGTGTGTATGTTTCAGTTGTTTCTTTGTTTTAGTTGTTTTTCTGATTAGATGGTTTTTAGTTGATTTAATGATGCTTTTGGCTTGATTTATTTAATGAGTAATTATGGTAAATATTAATCTTAATTATTGCACCTTTGATAAGGTTAAAACATTGATATATTAAATATATGACTATTTAATAATTAAATATTAATTAAATGCCTATATTTAATTAATTGATTTAATTATTAAGTCTTGATTTAAATAATTGAAATTTAATAAATATTAAATCCAATAATTGTAAGTAATTGTGCAAGTTGATTTATTAATTATTACTTTAAGTTGCATGATTAATTGATTTATTTAATTGAAATATTCTCATGCATTTTCAATTATGACTTTGTTTTATATTATAAAGTTGAGTTGTGCATTGCTTTAAGTGAAAATTGAAAATAAAGCGTTTCTTTTAATTTTGAATTAGATAATTAATATTCCATTAGGGTTTCACTTTTTGAAAACCTAATTGCCTGGTTTTTTATATCTTTGGATTGAAATCCTTTTTAAAGGTTGTTCAATCAGGGAGAAGGAGAATTCAGGTGATTGGAGAATTATGGAAAGCTTAGGAGTATTTTGGATTCTTCATTTATTTGGATTAGAATTGTTTCCTTTCATCCGTTACTAAGGTAGGATCTTGACCTTGATAATTCTAGCTTCCAGATCCTTGTCTTCTATGCATATGGAATACTAGGATCCTTTGTTTGAATCTTCCTTGTTTGATATTTGTGTGTGTGATTTTTATACCTATTAAGAGACACAACACTTCAATAAATCATTTCATTAGTGAAAACAAGGGGTTAGAAAACATAGCAATCACTAAAATTGATCTATTGCTTCCTATCTAGAAGTATAAAAACTGATATAATAGCCCTCATATTATGCATATTCCAGTGACAAATACAACCTAAGAATGGAAGATTCAAATGAAAAGTAATCTAAATGATTCAAAAACATGCATTCTAGCTTTAGAAATGGAGATAATAACAAAATAACTAAGAAACAAGCTAGAAAATCCTTAAAACATGAGCAACATGAGATTTCTCCTTCAATCCTCCAAATATAGGCAGCATAAGGATGCTATCAACTCTTCAAAATTAGGAGCACTAAAACAATACAATAAAAGACTTCTAATTTCAGGGCCAAAGCAAAGGTAAAAGAAAGGGCTTCCAAAATCCAAAATCAAGGGCCATTTGAGCTCAAAATCCATCCTATTTATAGAAGAAATGGAGGAAGGGGAGAAGACTCTATAAGGGATGTCATTAATGAGAGTGTAAGACTCATTAATGAAGAGTGTGGAAGAGAATGTGTAAGAGCCATTAATGCTTCATTTATGAAAGAATTAATGAGGTATGGGTGAGGATTTAGAGTCAAGCCTGACAACTTTGACTTTAGGGGGAGGGTAGAATTCCTAATCAAAGATTTAGGAATGTGACAAGCTTAAGGGTAGCTTAGGATTAGGTTTAAGGCTTAAGGGATGTGATTAAGGAGATAGAGATGGGAGGAGAGAGAATGAGTGGATGGGGGATTAGCTAATTACGGTTAATTAGCTAATTAAGAAGAATTAGCATGTGATAAGGGGTTGGGATGAGTTTGAACTCATGGTTGGGTAGTTGAGATTGGTTAGGTTAGAGGGAATATTAATGAAATGAATTGTTGTAATAAAATATTCACTCAATAATAGGGATTTAATTAATCATTTAAGCTTTTGATTGCTTTGTAATAATTAATTAGGACTATAGCCAAATTGAATCAATTAGGCTAGGGGATTGATTTTGCAAGTGATGAGGTATAAATAGGATTCCATTTAATTCCCTTTAAATTAATTACCTTAGCCGGGTTATGATTTGAATTGATTGAATTGAATTGATTTGATTGGATTGGCTAAAGTGGTTAATATAAATTAGTGATTAGATCACTTAGGAGATTAAATCTGATTTGAATGAATTATGCCAACTGATTGAAGAGTTGTCTGAACACAATTGGGGGTATGATCACATTTAGGGAAAATAGAGTCTATGGTCAGAGAAGACCAAATCTAGGTGGTTACATTTGCCCCTCTTTGAATTGATGTGCAAGCAGCACATTGATTCAAAGAAATTTTTTGATGTTGACTTCAAAAAGATTGAGAATTTTGCTCATGATCGAACGAAATGCCTAATGAGATCAGTCTCACACTTGATCGAACTAAACTGATAGTATTGACTTTGCACTTGTTTTCCATCCAAAGATCAATAAAAGATCTTAAAGATACCAATTCTGAACTTGGTTGTCGTCCAAAGATTGATAATACTGATTCCAAACTTGGTTGTCATCCAAAAGTCAGTATGAAGCTGCCAGGAGCTTAATAAGAATCTTTTTTAAATAAGGAAACACAAGATATCCAGCTTATGAGAACCAAAGCTTTCTATCCAACAGTCCTGACTTAGTTAAGAGAACTATCATGTCCCTAGTTTGTTTGATAATGAAGTCATTTTTGATGTTATTTTGAGCAAAAATTTGATTGATAATAGTGTGATCATGCGCCCTCAGGAATGAAATCGAAGGAAAAGAATGAAATCCCTCTTTTGAAATAATGTATCACTTGCATGGAATGGGTAGGGGAATGAAAGAATAGATTAGAAGAAGTGAAGAAATGAAGGTGTGTTTTGAGAAAACACACAGGTACCAAGTTAATTACGTTAAAATGTGAGTTCAATTTTGTTCCCGATAGATCAAAGATTTCGGGAATCATGGATATGTAAATATCTTGGATTTTAGATGAATTAAAAATAGAAAGGAGTTTGAGCTCAAATCCTTATGTTGTTCTTCTTTCAAAATGCATCATGCAAGCTCTAAATGCATCTATATGTAGACTCTTAGGACTTGTCATTGATTTGCAGATATTATAACATTTTATCATTATTGGGCATTTTTCTGAAACTGATACCACCTGATAGTACAATAATCACTAATACCCACTGATATTATGAAAGTATGAATACTATATTTATTTGGAATGTCAGAAATAGACTTAGGCATCAAATCATAGAAGCCAGGATGACAAGATAGCCACCTTCCTTTTACTATATCAGATAATGTGTAAGGCAAGATATTGGACCCACAATGACCTTGAAAATTCATATCCTTGGGTACATTATGCTTCGTATATCTTAGTGAGAATCTGACTTAGAAAACAAACAAGGAAATTGTTTCAACCTCACTGTATTTGACACATAACAAAGATCGAGATATATGCGGCTATCCACTCATGATGGCAGCTCTTACCATAAACATCCAAGTTAGGTGAAATTTATTGGATCATTTAGAACAATTACCACATGCAAAAAACCAAGAAAACGTTATGCCCCTATCCTTGTGACTCTTTTTCTTTGTGCAGACATCATGGAATAACTCTGAAGACATAACAACTATCAATTGTGAATCAATCAAATAAAATTCATAACTTCTTATATGCCCTTAGTGAAAACACCATGGGTACATAAAAGAGTCATAATCAAACCAAGATCAAACTATTTTTAGGTAGTATTGAGAAATACTATTGATTCATTTTTCAAGC
The DNA here is from genome assembly GCA_018584345.1 of Thuja plicata. Classification (NCBI taxonomy): domain Eukaryota; kingdom Viridiplantae; phylum Streptophyta; class Pinopsida; order Cupressales; family Cupressaceae; genus Thuja; species Thuja plicata. The sequence continues at coordinate 3,308,180 of MU224884.1, forward strand.
GCAGTAGAGATTCATCAATCAAAAAGCTAGAATTCAAGCAATATGTGTTCCATGTTTGTGTATAACTTTCCTCTTGTTTGCAAGCCAATGTAGGTTCTAGGAACATCGCTCATGTCAATGCAATGTTTGTGTCATCCTTGTGTCGTGAAAGTGATAGTGGTAGTGAAAGTATTAGAAAATGTCATATCAAAAGACAAACCATCTATGACGACCTAGCATATGCAACCTATCAGACTGGAAAAGATGCCCCCAATGCAGAATGACTTGATCCTAAGATAGAAATGCAGACAAATCCCAAGCGAGGATAATATAGTTGTTTAGGAAACGAAGTCAGCGTTTTAGCATAGGTGTAATTGTGAAGGCTTAGTATCATCAATGAATTGATAGATAGAGCACAAAATACAAGTGACGCCTGATTCCCAAGTTTTCACCACTTGGCAAGATCTTTTATTTCTTTTTGCTACCAGGATGCCTGTTTTACCAGGTTGTCATCAAGGCACTTTTCTTTTTTTTTCAATTTTTTTTTGCTATTTTTGCTTTTTTTGAATGTTTTTGTAGTATCAAGGCACCTTTTTGCCAGTTTTTCACCAAGGATACCTTTCTTGAGGACTTTTTCCATTGTTTTTGGATTTCTTTAGGATCAATTTTCTGAATGTTTTTGGTATTTTTTGAGAACTATTTATTGTACAGGCTCTGCTAGCCGAACATCAAGCATAGAACCACTTCAAATGTAGAGTGTTGATAGGATCTGGAAGAATGTCCCCTTCAGGTGTAGCCAGTTGATAAGCTCTAGTCCCAAAAGTAGTAATGATAACATAAGGGCCCAACCAATTAGGTTCAAATTTTCCTTTCTGTTCTATGTTAGGCTGGTTCTTAGGATTCTCCTTTAGGACAAGATTCCCCACTTCAAATTTTCATGGTTTGACCTTCTTGTTGTAGCCTTTGGACATACGTGCTTGGTACACCTTCAGATGATCAAACGCCTGCTGTCTGCACTCATCAAGTAGGTCTAAAGAATTCACCCTATCTATGTGGTACTGCTCATCAGTTACAAGACCATGTAAAAATATCCCCAAAGATGGGATTTCAACCTCAATAGGTCATACTGCTTCAGCGCCATAGACTAGAGAAAATGGTGTGGCTCTCGTTGGTGCTCTGATGCTTGTTTTGTAGGCCCATAGTGCCAAATTCAGTTGTAGATGCCAATCTCTGCCAGACTTACTCACAGTTCTATGTAGGATCTTGAGAATATTCTTATTAGATGCCTCAGCCTATCCATTACCTTGAGGATAATAGATTGAGGAGCAATGTTGAGTGATGTGGAACTGTTCACAAAGGTCATCAATGTCTTGATTTTTAAATTGGCCCCCATTATCTGTTACAATTGAAGAGGGAATCCCATATATACAGATAATGTAGTTCAGAATGAACATAGCTACCTATTTTCCAGTGGATTTGATTAGTGGCACGACCTCAACCCAATTTGTAAAATACTCAGTGGTCATAATGATGAACTTGTGTCCATTTGAAGAATATGGATATATTTGTCCAACCAAGTCAAAGGCCCATTGCTTAAATGGCCAATGTGTAATGAAAGGTATCAGTTCTCTGGTAGGAGCATGGATGAGATTTCCATGTGTCTAGCATTTATGACATGTTTTGGAAAATTGAATAGCATCCTTTTCCATAGTAGGCTAGTAATAGCCAACTCTAAGCAGTTTCTTAGCCAATGAAAAGTCGTTTGAGTGTGATCCACATACACCTTCATGGACTTCTTTTAACGCGCGATCAGACTCTTCAAATTCTAAACATCTAAGAAGCGTACCGTTAAGACCTCGTCGATATAAGTTATTAGTTATGAGGACATAACGTGATGCTGTCCTAATCAAGGCTCTTTTTTCATTTCTTGATAGATTATTAGGAATAGTATGGTTACTCAGGTAAGAAATTATATTAGCATACCGAGATTGGTCTAGGGTGTTTATAGCACAGATTATTTGGTATTTGGGGGTATTAAAGGTAGGGTAGGATAATTATTCCACCAAGAAGTCATAGAAGAATTGATGTTCCTCTAGTTGTAACATGGATGCCAAGGTATCCGTAGCGTCTGCAGCTTTGTTCTCTATTCTGGGTATCTGTTGGAATGTGATGAAGACAAAGTACTTCTTTAAGTCGTCAACCAATTGCTTGTAGGGTGTCAAATTCTCATATTTTGTCTGATTATCTCCATTAACTTGATTGATGATGAGTTGAGAGTCACCATACATGTGTAACTCTACAATATTCCATTCCATGGCGAGCTTGAGACCATTTACCAATGCCTCATATTCTAAAATGTTGTTCGTGCATGGGAACATCAATTTGTAAGACTTGGGTATCTTGTAGCCTTGAGGAGTTATAAAGAGAACTCTTTCCCCAAAGCCTTGTTGCATGAAAGAACCATCAAATTACATCTTCCATGGGTACTCAGTTAGATGCATAATTATTTCATCAGGAAATTCGTTCCTTAAATTTTCATCATCTTGAAGTGGTGAATCAACTAGTTGATCGGTGATGACTTGTCCTTTAATAGCTCTCATGTCTACATACTCAATGTCAAATTCACTTAGAATGAGAACCCATTTTGCTAGATGCCCTGTTAATGTTGTTTTGCTCAAAAGTTACTTCAGAAGATCAATCTTAGCAATGAGCCTTACTGTATGTGAGAGCATGTAGTGTCTTAATTTCTATGATGTGAAGATGATGACTAAGCATTCTTTTTCAATAATGTTGTAATTGAGCTCATAGGAGACTAGCATTCTACTGATTTAGTAGATATCTCTTTCTTTCTTCATTTCATCCTCTTGTGCTAATAATAATCCTAATGATTTAGCAGTAGCCGAAATATAGAGGAGTAATGGCTTTCCATGAATAGGCACCATAAGAATAGGAGGAGTAGCTAGGTACCCTTTTAGTTCTTTGAAGTTGGATTCACAGTGTTCATCCCATTTGAAAGTGACCCCTTTATGTAGTAATTTGGTAAAGGGTTGTGCCCTGCCAGAAAGTTGTGACATGAACCTCCTGATTGATTGAAGTCTCCCTTGCAATGTCCTCATTTGACTGATGTTGCGTGGAGGAGTCATCTCTAGAATAGCTTTGACTTTTGCAGGATCTACCTCGATTCCCTTCGTTGAGACAATAAACCCTAAGAGATTTCCTAATTGGACCCCAAAGGCACACTTCTTTGGATTGAGCCTAAGTTGAAATTACTCCATTCGATCCAATATCTTTCGTAAATCAGCAATATGAGTACTCCTCTCTTTGGATTTAGCTAAGGTGTCATCCACGTAATCCTCCATGTTTTTATGCATCATATCATGGTATATTGTAGTCATTGCTCTTTGATATGTAGCACCAACATTCTTTAACCAAAATGGCATGACGTTCCAGCAAAAGGTCCCCCATGTGCATGTAAATGCAGTCTTATCTTGATCCTCAGGGGCAATTTTTATCTGATTATAGCCTGAGAAACTATCCATTAGTGAATACATTTGGTAGCCTGCTGTGAGGTCTGTGATCATATCTATATTAGGTAGTGGGAAGTCATCCTTTGGACATGCCTTATTTAAGTCTCTAAAGTCCATACATATCCTGATAGATTTATCAGATTTAGACACGGGGACCACATTGGAGATCCATCTTGCGTAAGCAATGACTCTAATGAATCTAGCTTTCAACAATTTCTCTATCTCTACCTTTACTAGAAATGCAACATGAGGATGCATTTTTCTAAGTTTTTGTTTCATGGGTTTGATCCCAGGAGCTATAGATAAGTGGTGCATGATTAATTCAGGGTCTAGCCTAGGTATATTTGTATAAGACCATGCAAAGTTGATCTTCTTTTCCCTCAGGAACTCTGTGAACTATGTCTTCTCTTCTTCTGACAAAGATTGTGCAAGGTGTACTATTTGAGGATCTTCAATTGTGCCCAAATTAACTCACTGTGTTGGTTTGATTAGAACTGAAGACCTTTCTTGAAAGTGCTCAAGGAGGATATCAAGAATCTTATCCTTTGGTTCCTCTAAGAGGTTTTCACCATCAGATACGTCTTTTGTTTTTACTTTTTTAGGATCTAACACTGCCACAATGTGGTTTCACTGTCAGTTCCCTTTTTCTTTTTATTTTTCAATTTTTGACTGAGAAATTGTACATCTTCTCATGACATGTTCTCGCTCCTTGCATTGGTGGAAGAAGGGTAAGGTTCACAAGCATTGAGATAGCAAGAAAAGGTGTAGTCATTGGAAAAGTTCATGATAGGAGTAGGATCTGTACTAGTCCAATCAATTAGGTCTAGATTTATCAAAGACAAGGAGTTGGATTCTGGGAAGGACAACATCACGTTAGCATCATGACTATTAATTGACATGACATGTCCTATTAAGTTAAATTATTTGATGTTTAGATCAATAAGAGCTAGATCGTCATAAAAAGGGTCATTGTTAGTCATATGTGGACCAAACTCTAGTGACTCATCAGTAGAATTCTCATAATCATCTCTCCATAAAAGGAGGCTTCTTGTTTGTCACCTCTGAACTTCTTCTAGACTTAGGAAAGCACTAGTCTCTCCATCAATGACGGGGAGAAGGAATTCCTCCTCTACTTCAGGAATATCAGTGTTGTTGGGAGTAGTGTTAGAATGTTCACGAGGAGCTGAGGGAGCTACAAACATGTGGATTTTATCTATTTCAATATCTTCTATGGTGATAGATAGCTCATCCCATTCATAATCATGAGAGTCAGTGACCTCGTCATCAGATCTGTTTAAGTATTCAACAATGGTTATTTGATGTACTCGATTAGCTACCTGCAGATCAAAGTGTGGTAGATCAAGGACATGGGTGATTGTTACCAACTGCCCTTAGTTAGGATGTGAATCCCATCATTGTGATGTGCTTGTAGTAGTTGTTGCTATCAATGGTATCTCTGAACCATCTGTTGTTGAGTCTCCTACCTCTTGAATGGGAGGTTGTGCTAACAAAGGGGTGCGAAGATCTTGTGGTACCTCAAAGCTCGGTACATAGCACTCTCCTTGATAGTTGGGATTCTCTGTGCCAACATGTAATAACCTTTCATAGGAGCATGACTCTAGTTCTATCTCTTTTGTTTCATCACTCGCTTTGTCAGAGGCTGGGTTGTCTTTTGAAGCAGGTTTGTCAGTTTTAGTATTAAAACCCAGTCTTGTTTTGTCTCCGGTATTCTTGAAATCCATGTGTACAGGTTCAATAAGTCCTCTGCCTATGACATTTAGAGTCCTTTTCCTTTGTATCCCATTTTCTTGAGGAGATCATATCCTTTTCCATACTGGTCCGGGGATATTTCCATATGTTTGACTTCAGCTTCCACTGGTTCTCCTTTGTAAAGCCAGTCCAAGACTACATGTTCTTCTGTGTTATCTAAAGAAGATGTGGATGCTTTAACCATGCCCATGGATTTGTGAACTTCTGGTTCCTTTGATGTAGTAGGTGTGAAAGATGAGGAGGGTCTACCATAGGATCTCGATGATATGGGTAACTCTATCAGTGAGGGAGTCAGGTCCAGTTTGTATTCTCCCATACCTATTTCTTCAACTTTTAATGTTTTCCCAAAGCTTTTCATAACCATGTCCTTGGTAGTCTCAGGAGCAATCTCATCCATAGCTTCTTTGTTATGTGGAATCATGATACCTGCTTTGATATTGTTGCAAGTATAATTGGCGTCTGTTGGATTTGTCACCTCCATCCCATTATGTGGGAACTTTATGCACTGGTGGTAAGTAGATGGCACAACTTGCATTTCATGAATCCATGGTCTTCCCAACAGGATGTTGTAGGCTAGGGGTAGATCCAGAACTTGACATACGACATTCCTTTCAATTGGTCTGACTCTGATAGGCAGAACAATAAGACCTTTAGAGGATCTTTCTTCCTCATCATAAGCTTTGATAGTTATTTTGCTTCTAGAGTCAATGGTTTGTTCTGAAAGACCCAGTTTCTTGATGAGATTAAGTGTACAGATATTCAATCTTGTGCCTCCATCTATCAATACATGTCTGACATGAGATTTATGAATAAGAAATTCAATATGGAGGGGTTGATTATGTGGATGTGTCAATGATTTATCATCCTCTTCAGAAAAGGAGAGGTAATGTGGTGCTGAGATGTGATTTACCATCGCTTGGAATTTGTCTATATCAATATCCTTTGGGACGATAGTAGCATATAGAGCTTGTTCTAGGATTTCCCTATGCACTGTGGATATTTTGAGCAACTCAAAAATGGAAATTTTGGCAGAGGTTCATTGCAATTGGTCTACCAAGTCATAATTTGATCCAGGAATAGTAACCATGTGTTTTTTTGCTAGTTTGGGAATAGTAATGATAGGAACCTTGGATGTTGACATTGGTTTTGGGGAAGAATTGGGTCCTTTGATCATGACCTATGCTTGACTCTGTGTTACTGCATTTGAGTCGAAAGAAACACCTTTGATTGTGGCCACATTAATTGATTTGGTTTTAATGTCTAGCATATTGATCACATTATCATTGTTGGAATTGGTGTAGTTTACTTCATTACCTTTTCCTTTAGATGTTTCCCATTTGTCGTAATTAGGGAATGGTTTATTGAATGTGGTATGATCTTCATTGGTAGTGTGTCCATCCACTTTGATCTTTCCTCCTTCAATGAGGTCTTGAATAACATGTTTAAGCTTAAGGTAATTATTATTTTTGTATCCTTTGTTCTTGTGAAAGACACAGTAGGAGTTATCATCCCACCATTTGGGTTTGACCATTGGTTCCCACGGTTTGGAATATGTGATTGTGAGAACTTTGTTATCCAATAGTGTTTTTAGAACAGTCTCAAGGGGTTCTCCCAAAGGAGTGAATGTTCTTTGAGGTTTTGAAGTCTATGTTCGACCCTTGTTATTATCATTTTTTGCTTTGGGTAGGGGGATTGTTACCTTGACATCATTTCTTGCTTGCATACTGTTGGTTATATTGAACACCTCAGGTTTAGGACCAACATTGGATGCATCTACCATGCCATCATTGACAACATTTTTTTTTTTGTTTCCACCATTTAGGTTTGGAGTTGAAGTTGTTAGATTTGTTTTCACTTTGAAGAGTGATCTCCACCTTTCTGACCATAAATTCTTCGATACAGAGGGCGTTCTTAATCATCCTATCGAAACTAGGGGAATCTTACATTTGCAATGCGTAGTTCAATTCTAGTGTCAAGTTATTGACAAAGAATTCCATCTTCTCAGATTTGGGAATGGCTCTTTAATACCATGCAAATATTTTTCTCCATCTTTGGAGGAAGTGGGTAAATGATTCACCGGTCTTCTGTTTAGTATTACATAGATCCTGTTAGAAACACTGAGAGGGGGGGGGGGTGAATCAGTGTTTAT